>CABHPQ010070323.1:39034-62722 GCA_902168405.1 Peromyscus aztecus
TCTCTCTCTCTCTCTCTCTCTCTCTCTCTCTCTCTCTCTCTCTCTCCCTCTCTCTCTCTCTTTCTTTCTTATTTATGTATTTATTTATTTTGTATTTTTCGAGACAGGGTTTCTCTGTATAGTTTTGGTGCCTGTCCTGGATCTCACTCTGTAGACCAGGCTGGTCTCAAACTCACAGAGATCCACCTGGCTCTGCCTCCCAAGTGCTGGGATTAAAGGTGTGTGCCACCACCGCCCAGCAACATGATGTTTCTTAAGCGAACAGTTAACTACTCAATCAGTAAGATCTTCTTTCTCTTTCAAGCACATAACTGAAATATACTCCACTAGGGGAATAGCATGCTCTCTTCACTAGCTCCTTTCTCTCAACCTCATATTTCCCTTTTCTTTTTGAATGAGGCCTTACGATTCATTTGAGGAAAGAACTGCTCTTCAAGATAATCTGTGAAAAGAACTCATTGCTGGGGGTATGAAAAAAAGGGAACAAAATCTATAACATAGTGACTATAGGCACAACTCATTTGTTTGGTATTTCTGTATTACTTATCTAGGCTATGTGGTTAGATTTTTACCCAAGGGGAAAATCCTTCTATTGCATCTATCTGTCTGGTGGGAAAAAATCCTGGATATTCTTTTCCTTCCTGTTAAACCATTAAACCATCCACATCTAACAGCTTGCTTCTTTGAGAGGGTTGGGGCAAAAAGAAATTAATATGTGGGACTAGAGAGATAGCTCAGTGGTTAAGAACACTGAATGCTCTTCCAGAGGACCTGGGTTCAATTCCCAGCACCCACATGGCAGCTCACAACTGTCTGTAGCTCTAGTTCCAGGTGATCCAACATCCTCACACAGACATACATATAGGCAAAACTTCAATGCACAGAAAATAAAAATAAATCATAAAAGAGGTCAATATGCATAGGTTTAGCAGCAAACACATTTTTAAAAAGCCTCGTAATTACTAAACCTGAAGACAATGTAATCCAAAGTGAAATAATTTGCCTAAACTAGCAGTAATAGGCAGTAGTATAAATTATTTTTGGGTGGTAGGGAATATTTTGCGGGGATAGAGAAGATATTTATGTTTTGCTTTAGAAAGTTGAAGGGCATCAGCCTACCAATTGCAGAGGAGAATTCTTTGAAGTTTATAAGGCAATCAGAGTTTTCATCCAATAATCTGAATGTCCATAAGGCTAGCGAGTCTCTGTTTGCAGAGTGAGCCCAGGGACTCAACAAGTGATACAACACTCTGAACTGCTGGCAGTCAATCTGATATTGTTCCAAATATGACAGGCTGGGGTCATGATGCTTCAATCCTGGACAACTCAAATACCAATAACAAGATATAAACAGCTCTTTCTATGAAAAACAAATAAAAAAGGAAAGTCATTAAATCAGAAAAAAGTAAAAGATTTTTTTCTAAATATGTCTGTTAAAACTTAAAAATTATTTAACAGTAATTGCAATAAAATTCTGCTAAAAGATTAGTCTTCATTAAAGAGGAACAACCGTACCTTAAAAATGACATAAAGTTCATCCAATTCCTGAAGATTCATTTTCACATCTTGTGATACAACACGCAACTTTAAAAAGATTAAAAGTAATTTAGACTGTAACATTTCATTTTAAGAAGTCTTTGAACTCACTTGAAGTTTTCCTCTACAAGAAGATATTTTCTTTCTTTTTTTAAACCTACATATCAATTTTTATTGCAGCTCTATTAACAACTGCCAAGTTATTTCTTGATTTTTTTAAACTATTGAATTAATCTTGTGTTTCTGATAGAACTCCTACTTGACTTTAGTATACTATCATTATATAGTGTTAGACTATTTATTAGTACTTTGTCAATTAATTGAAAAAGTAAAGTAGATCTTGGTGTGATAAAAGATATCATAAACAAACATCAATGAGAAGAAGGGTATAGTATATGGGCTGACAAAAATGGCTCAGTGCATGAAGGTACTTGCTACCAAGACTGATGACCTGAGTTCAGTCCCAGGGACCCATGGAGAGAGAGAACCAAATGTCATAATTTGTACTCTGGCTTCCACATGGATGCTATGGCACATGAGTCCACCCCTCCAATAAATAAATGTAACAAGAAATTAAAAAGGATAACATATAAAGATGGATAGAGAAGTCATTAAGGTGTCCATCATACAGAAGGCAGTATTTAATATCTATTAAATGAACTCCAAGGTGTTATGCAAATATATCTGAAAATTGAGATAAAATAGATAATTCCCTTGGGAAACATGTCACCAAAATTCACTCAATGTGCAAACAATTTGGATAGATAGATCAGAAATGGTAATCAAAGAGCTGCTATCACCAGACATCAGCATACTTGAAAGGATTTCTAGGCTTGTTTTCTCAAGCTTTCTAATACTGGTTAACTCTAAAGTATTTCAGAGCATAGAAAACAGGAGTTTACTACAAAATCTATTATGTACCATAAGCAAAATTGATAGAAAAATTATCATTCACAAAAAAAGAAATTCTTAACTGGGCATAGTGGTGCACACCTTTGATCTTAATACTTGGGAGGCAAAATTAGGCTGCTCTCTGTGAGTTTCAGGGCAGTCTGGTCTACATAGCCAGCTCTAGGCCAGCTAGGGCTATACACTAAGACCATGTCTCTAAAAAAGCAAAAGAAATTCTGAAATCAATGTAATTTTAACACAGATGCAGAGAACCTTGCTAAACTATTTAGTCAAATTATCAAAATAGAACATGAACAGATATTATAGCCAAAAGGTTCATTTAAAAATGCCTTTTCTTCCGAATCTCCCAGGCTGGGCTGACTCCTCAGGGGAGACCTTGTCTTGGAGGAGGTGGGAATGGGGGGTGGGTTGGGGGGGAAGGCTGGGGGGTGGGAGGAGGGAGGACAGGGGAATCCGTGGTTGATATGTAAAACGAATAGAAAATCTCTTATATAAAATTTAAAAAAAAAGAAAAGAAAAAAATGCCTTTTCTTGTTTATCTCCATTTAATTTGATGCTGGCAATTGGCTTGCTGTATACTGTATGTTTAGGTAGTTCCTTGTATCCCTGATCTTTCCAAGATTTTTATCGTGAAGGGGTATTGGAATCTGTCAAAGGCTTTTTCAGCATCTAATGAGATGATCATGTGGTTTTTTTCTTTCAGTTTGTTTATATGATGGATTACATTGACAGATTTTCATATGAACCATCTCTGCATCTCTGGGATGAAGCCTACTTGGTCATGGTGGATGATCTTTTCGATGTGTTCTTGGATTCGATTCGTCAGTATTTTATTGAGTATTTTGCATCTATGTTCATGAGTGAAATTGGTCTGTAATTCTCTTTCTTTGTTGGGTCTTTGTGTGGTTTGGGTATCAGGGTGTTTGTGGCCTCATAGAAAGAATTTGGCAATGTTTCTTCTGTTTCTGGAATTCAAATAATTCTTTAATAAAATTTACTATATTAATAAAGTAAAAAGGCATACAATCTCCAGATATGAAAGTCATTCTATCAAAGTTAACTTTTGATAATTTAAAAAATTAACTCACTATTAATTTTTAAAAAGAATTGTTTCCATTTCAGTTAGAACTCCGTGTGCAGGCACTCTACTACTGAGCTTTATCTTAATCCTTTCAACCCAGAAACTTAATAAAACTTCCTTAGTTTAATAAAGGACATCCTTCCAAAATCAATAGCAATAAAATATGAGAGGCATCTCTATTAAATTTAGAAATAAGACTAAAAGGCCTGCTTCTACTGTTATTATTCAATATTTCTTCAAGGTTTCAAGATCATAAGGCAATATACACACAAAAGAAAAGAAGCATACTTATTAGGAAGGGTCAAAATTCTTAGCACTGGAAATTATACACTCTATTTAGGACACCAAAAAAGTCAGTATAAGATGGTATAATCAGTCAGCCAGTGTTGTGACCACAACAAAATGCAAGAAACCCAAATCAAGAGCTTTTGCACTTACACAAATAAGTAACTGGAAAATGTAAAGAAAAAAATCTCATTCATTTAGTCACAAAATGAATTATGAAAAAAAATCAACGAAATATTTAAGGCCTATGTGTGGCTTAGCTTTATTTCAACTTGACACAATCTAAAGTTATTAGAGAGGAGGGAACCGCAATTGAGAAAATTTCTCCATACGATCATGCTGTAGGCAGGCAACCTTCTAAGGCATTTTCTTAATTAGTGATTGATGGGGGAGAGTATAGCCTACTGTGGGTGGGAATACCCCTGGGTTCTAGAAGAAAGCAGGCTGAGCAAACCATGAGGACCAAGCCGGTATGCAGTACTCTTCTATGGAAGCTGTATGAGCTTCTTCGTCCTTCAGGTCCCTGCCCTGACTTCCTTGGGTGATGGACTGTAATATGGAAATGTAAGAGAAATAAAGCCTTTCCTCAAGCTGCTTTTGGTCATGGTGTTCCTAACTAGGACAATGTACAGGATCAAAACCACAAATGCTTGCCAAAGGATATCCAAAAAGTCACCTAACTACAATGGATATTAAAAAGAAAAATTTAAAGTCTCACCAAATTTCAAAATGTATTATAAAGGTACAGTAATTCAAATATATGATATAGTTTCAATAATAAAAAGTAAAATAAAGAAGTGCTCCCACATATGTATACAAGAATTCAGAATATGAAAAAGTACAATACAGTAAGAACAGACCATTTAATAGTTTTCAATGAATGATTTTAGTTGGAAAATATTAACATCATATATAACAAAATCCTTGAGGTATATTAACCTGTATGTTAAATGTTAAAACATTAAATGTTAAAATAAAAACCAATATCAGTACTGTGAGCTTGTAACAACTAGGTACTTTTATAATTTGTATAATTTTAGCTAGATAAAGACTAAGTTTTAAATGAAAACCAGCCATTATGTAAGAAAAAGGAAAGACTTGACTATGCAAACCTCTGTAATTTGTATACTCGGATAGACATAAAAACCACGAATGACAACAAGGGAGAAATATTAGGTTACAAATACAATTGTCAAAGGAACACTACTACTATATTCGATGAGATCTTATACACCATGGAAAAAAAGATAATCTCATAGAAAATGGGCAAAGGCTACAACCAGGCAACCAAAAATGAAAAAGCTAATAAATATACAAGCAGTAAAATGAAACTTAAAATGACATTTGATATTTATCTACCAAATTAGGACCAACTGAATATTTTAATACCTAGTGGTAAACTGTGGAGAAAAGGATATTCTTTTTTTTTGTTTTTGTTTTTTCGAGACAGGGTTTCTCTGTGTAGCTTTGGAGCCTTTCCTGGAACTCACTCTGTAGCCCAGGCTGGCCTCGAACTCACAGAGATCCGCCTGCCTCTGCTTCCCGAGTGCTGGGATTAAAGGCGTGTGGCGTGACCACCTGGCTCAGAAGGATATTCTTATACACTGTTTGTTATTATAATTTGGTGCAAACCTTTTGGAGGATAATTTGGTAAGATCTGTCAAATTTTACATAAGGATATCCTTTGACTCAGCTTCTACTTCCAGGAATATATCTTATAGAAATCTTGGTGAGATGACTCAGTGGATAAAGGTGCTTAAACATAATGACCTGAGTTGGGTTCCTGAAACTCACACAGTGGAAGGGACAGAACCTATTTGTGCACATTGTTTTCTGATCTCTACATGTGCATGTATGTGTTCACACACACATAAATGTAAAAAATAGAAAAAAGAATATATAAATAGGAGCATTTACCTGAAGTATAGTTTATAAGAACAAAAAATAGAAAAAAATTAAGTGTGCATCAATAGCAAATATTTAAAAAATTAGATTGGTTATCCTCTAGAACTTGATAGTAAGACCCTATGACTGAACTCAGCACATACCTGAGTCACAGAACACGGACAAATCTAGCTGGTCCTGGAAAGTGACATCTTTAGTGACATCTCAAGTGGATGTGACATCTTTAGTCACATCCACTTGAGAACTCTGCCTAGTAAGATATGCCCATTGGTGCAACAGTGGCTAACCACATTTTTCTCAGATTTAAGGTCCACCACAAGATGGAACCCATAACTGATACTATCAAGGAGGCCAAGAATCTGTGGCTGTATATGTTATATGTCTTAGGGGAGAATCTGTTATTATTCTGTTAAATGAACACAGCAATAAAATGATTCCTAAAAACTTATTGCTGCACCCACATGTCAGTGCACTACTCAAGCCTCATTAGAAAAGCTGCTTCTTAGCATTATTCATAACAGCCAGAACCTGGAAACAACCTAGACGTCCCTCAACCAAAGAATGGATAAAGAAAATGTGGTACATTTACACAATGGAATATTACTCAGTGGTAAAAACAAAACAAAAAAAACCAAAAAAAAATGACATCATGAAATTTGCAGGCAAATGGATGGAACTAGAAAATATCATCCTGAGTGAGGTAACCCAGACTCAGAAAGACAAACATGGTATGTACTCACTCATAAGTGGATAGTAGATGCAAAGCAAAGGATAACCAGGCTACAATCCACAACCCCAGAGAAACTAGGTAACAAGGAGGACTCTAAGAGGGACACACATGGATTGCTCCAGGAAGGGGAAATAGTTAAGCTCTCCTGGGTAAACTGGCAGGAGGGGAGGGTATGGAGGATGAGAACATGAGGGAATGGGATGGTCAAACTGGAGATGGAGAGCAATGAAAGAGATATCTTGATAGAGGGAGACCTGGTGCTAGGGAAATTCCCAGGAATCCACAAGGATGACCCCAGCTAAGACTCCTAGCAATAGTGGAGAGGGTGCCTGAACTGGCCTCCTGTAATCAGATTGGTGACTACCCTAACTGTCATCAGAGAACCTTCATCCAGTAACTGATGGAAGCAGATGCAGAGACCCACAGCCAAGCATTGGGCTGTGCTCCTGGAGTTCAGTTGAAGACAGGGAGGAGGGATTATAGGAGCAAGGGGGGTGAGAGTCAAGATCATGATGGTGAAATCCACAGAGACAGCTGATCCAAGTTAGTGGGACCTCATGGACTCTGGACTGACAGCTGGGGAGCCTGCATGGGACCGAACTAAGCCCTCTGAATGTGGGTGACAGTTATGTGGCTTGATCTGTCTGTGGGGTCCCTGGCAGTGGGACCAGGACTTATCTCAGGTACATGAACTGTCTTTTTAGAACCCATTACATATGGAGGGATACCTTGCTCAGCCTTGATGCAGGGTGGAGGGGCTTTGTCCTGCTTCAACTTGACTTGCCAGACTTTGTTGATTCCCTGTGTGTGGCCTTACCCTCTCTGAGGAAGGGATGGGTGTGGGAGCCCATAAAGGTTTCCTAGTGAGATGTGAGCTTGCTTTACAAGCAGGACAGCATAAGAGGATGACTGGACCATGGACCTACATATCAGGTGTTTGGAAGGGTCTACTGCTGTGGGATGTTCTGTACGGCAAATGTGTTGCTAATAAAACACTGATTGGCCAGTGGCTAGGCAGGAAGTATAGGCGGGACTAACAGAGAGAATAAAAAGAACAGGAAGGCAGAGGGAGTCTCTGCCAGCCACCGCCAGGACAAGCAGCATGGAAAGATGCCGGTAAGCCACGAGTCACATGGCAAGGTATAGATTTATAGAAATGGATTAATTTAAGATATAAGGACAGTTAGCAAGAAGCCTGCCACGGCCATACAGTTTGTAAGCAATATAAGTCTCTGTGTTTACTTGGTTGGGTCTGAGTGACTGTGGGACTGGCAGGTGAAAGAGATTTATCCTGACCGTGGGCCAGGCAGGGAAACTCTAGCTACAGTCTACACTTGGCTGTATCTAGCAGGGGGATGTCTTTTACCTCGCCCTTTGGCATTGTTATAAAAAGCCCTTTTGAATAAAGTTCTGGGCCAGTGGATAAAGATCCAGGCCTTCCTGAGCTATGCTGTGTTTCTATCTGTCTCTCTCCCCTCTATCTTTCTATCTAAATATTTCTCACTTCTCCCTCCTCAAAGGTACCCTGGGGTAAAAGTGGGAGTGGGCCTCACACAGATGGGGGAGGATGGGATGGGGGGTGGGAGTGGGAGAAGAGGGGGAATTGGGGTTGGTATGTAAAATGAAAATTTTTAAATAAATAAAAAATGAAAGAAAGCTGCTTCTTGCAGTAGACAGCAATTAATATAGAAACCTACAACTGGTCAATGGGTAGAGAATAAGAGACTCTGCAGTGTTCAGCCCTAAGTGGATGTCTATATCACACCCTGCCTCACAAGACTTAGATATCTATGCAGAAGAGGGGACAGAAAGAGTGTAAGAGTCAAAGGTCATGGATAACTTCATGGAAACTGCTTTTCAGATACAGCAGGGAAGGTGTCCATATTAACTCAGAGTGATTATGATAGTACACACAAGACCTATACAAGCTCAAAGCAGACAAAATCCCAGCATGTAGGAGGGGAGGTAGGCACAAAATCCTCCTAGCTGTGAGGCTAGCATTTGATGACTACTGAGAGAGGCAATGACAATTTTCTAGTGTATTGACTGTACTCCAGGGCAAGCCCCATTCCCAGGAATACTCAGCCAAAAACACTGGACTCAATGGGTTTAAATGAGACAGATCAAGAAGTTGAGTGGATAGGGAGGCTGGGAGAATCTGGGAGGAGTTGGTGGAGGGGAATAAACATGACTAAAATACACTGTATGAAATTCTTGAAGAATTAATTATATCATGGTATACTACTTTGTGCACTAAAAAGAATGAGTTAGATCTAATTATATGCAATGATCATTATATATTTGAGTGACTGGTATAATGTGTGATCTCATTTTAAAAAAATCTACATTTCCTCTCCCTACCAACACGTATATTTTATGATACTAAATAGTGAAAAGAAGTCGGGCGGTGGTGGCACATGCCTTTAATCCCAGCACTTGGGAGGCAGAGGCAGGCGGATCTTTGTGAGTTCAAGGCCAGCCTGGTCTACAGAGCGAGATCCAGGAAAGGTGCAAAGCTACACAGAGAAACCCTGTCTCGAAAAAACAAAAAACAAACAAACAAACAAAAAAAACTAAATAGTGAAAAGAAATGTAAAGATATACTCGACTCATTTTAAGATAGTTACTTGTGGGGTAAGAAAACTTCATTTTTTATGTTTCTTTAATGCTTGAATTATTTGTGATAAACCAATATTTTTTGTGGTGATATTTTTCCTATTTATTTATTATTTTTTATTTTATAATTTAATTTAATTTTACATATCAGCCACGGATTCCCCTGTCCTCCCCTCTCCCCCACCCTCACCCCGCCTTCCCCCCAGCACACACCCCCATTCCCATCTCCTCCAGGGCAAGGACTCCCCTGGGGATTCAGCACAGTCTGGTAGATTCAGTCCAGGCAGGTCCAGTCCCCTCCTCCCTTCACCCAGGCTGAGCAAAGTGTCCCTGCATAGGCCCCAGGTTCAAAACAGCCAGCTCATGCACTAAGGTCAGGTCCTGGTCCCACTGCCTGGGTGCCTCCCAAACATTTCAGGCTAATCAACTGTCTCACTTATCCAGAGGGCCTGATCCAGTTGGGGGCTCCTCAGCTATTGGTTCACAGTTCACGTGTTTCCATTAGTTTGGCTATTTGTTCCTGTGCTTTTTCCAATCTTGGTCTCAACAATTCTCGCTCATACAATCCCTCCTCTTTCTCGCCAATTGGACTCCTGGAGCTCCACCTGGGGCCTGGCTGTGGATCTTTGCATCCGCTTCCCTCAGTCATTGGATGAGATTTCTAGCATGACAGTTAGGGTGCTTGGCCATCTTATCACCAGAGTAGGTGAGTTACGGCTTTCTCTCGACCACTGTCAGCAGTCTATTGTGGAGGTATCTTTGTGGATTTCTGTGGGCCTCTCTAGCACTTTGCTTCTTCCTATTCTCATGTGGTCTTCATTTATCATGGTCTCTTATTTCTTGTTCTCCCTCTCTGTTCTTGATCCAGCTGGGATCTCCTGCTCCCCTAAGCTCTCTTTCCCTCGAATCTTGCCCTTCATTACCCCCACTCACGTCCAGGTTGTTCATGTAGATCTCATCCATCTCTCTGTCATTGGGCAATCCTTGTGTCCCACTTAGTTAGGGTCCCGTTTTCCAGGTAGCCTCCCTGGAGGTGTGAGTAGCAGTCCAGTCATCCCTGCTTTATATCTAGTATCCTCCTATGAGTGAGTACATACCATGTTTGTCCTTCTGAGTCTGGGTTACCTCACTCAGGATGATTTTTTCTAGTTCCATCCATTTGCCTGCAAACCTCATGATGTCATTGTTTTTCTCTGCTGAGTAATACTCCATTGTGTACATGTACCACATTTTATTTATCCATTCTTCAGTTGAAGGGCATCTAGGTTGTTTCCACATTCTGGCTATTACAAACAATGCTGATATGAACATAGCTGAGCAAGTGCCCTTGTGGTATGATTGAGCATTCCTTGGATATATGCCCAAGAGTGGTATAGCTGGGTCTTGGGGGAGATTGATTCCCAATTTTCTAAGAAAGCACCATATTGATTTCCAAGTGGCTGTACAAGCTTGCATTCCCACCAGCAGGGGAGGAGAGTTCCCCTTGCTCCACATCCTCTCCAGCATAAGCTGTCTTCAGTGTTTTTTGATCTTAGCCATTCTGACAGGTGTAAGGTGGTATCTCAGAGTCGTTTTGATTTGCATTTCCCTGATGATTAGGGATATTGAACAATTCCTTAAATGTCTTTCAGCCATTTGAGCTTCCTTTGTTGAGAATTCTGTTTAGTTCTATAGCCCATTTCTTAATTGGACTGCTGGGCATTTTGATGTCTAATTTCTTGAGTTCTTTATATATTCTGGATATCAGTCCTCTGTCAGATGTGGGGTTGGTGAAGACCTTTTCCCATTCTGTAGGCTGTTGCTTTGTCTTGTTGACCGTGCCCTTTGCTCTACAAAAGCTTCTCAGTTTCAAGAGGTCCCATTGATTGATTGTTTCTCTCAGTGTCTGTGCTACTGGTGTTATATTTAGGAAGTGATCTCCTATGCCAATGCATTCAAGACTACTTCCTACTTTCTCTTCTATCAGGTTCAGAGTAACTGGATTTATGTTGAGGTCTTTGATCCACTTGGACTTAAGTTTTATGCACAATGACTGATATGGATCTATTTGCAGCCTTCTACACGTTGACATCCAGTTATGCCAGCACCATTTGTTGAAGATGCTTTCTTTTTTCCATTGTACAGTTTTGGCTTCTTTGTCAAAAATTATATGTTCATAGGTGTGCGGATTAATGTCAGGGTCTTCAATTCGATTCCATTGGTCCACATGTCGGTTTTTTATTCCCGTACCAAGCTGTTTTTATTACTGTAGCTCTATAGTAGAGCTTAAGGTCAGGGATTGTGATGTCTCCAGAGTGTAACCAATATTTTAAGTTAATATTTAGAAACAAAAACAAAGGTTCTCTGCCCTATATCACAGTAACATTACTGAATTATTTAATTGAAATCTAAACCTAGAGTCTTCAGAAATGCTAATCTTCCTAGATTGCAACTCTGAGGACCCAGTTTTTTTTTTCTTTTTTGAGATAGGGTTTCTTTGTGTAACAGCCCTGGCTGTCCTGGAACTCATCTGCCTCTGCCTCCCAAGTGCTGGGATTAAAGGCATGCACCAGCACTGCCTGACAGAGGACCCAGTTTTTATGTGAGGAGGTTTATAAAACAATAAATCATAATGATAAAAAAATCAAACAGTATAGAACAATATAAACAGCAAAGTAAAATTCTTCCCCTTGGGATCAGTGATCTATTCTTCTCACTGACCAGAGGAAACCAATATTAGCAGTTACCTATGGAACCATAGAAATATTTTAAGAGTGAATTCCGTTTTATATACTTTTAATTTTCCTTTAGGTATTACAGAGAAATAATATTTATTAGAAGCATTTGCTGTTATGAGGGTCAGCTATTTTTTATTTTGATTCTTAATTACATGTATATGTCTATCTGTGGTTTTGAGCACATTTGAGTGCAATGCCTGTGGAAGCCAGAAGAGGGGGCTAGACTCACTGCAGCTGGAGCTATAGGCAGTTATGAGCTGCTGGATATGGGTGCTAGGAACCAAACTTGGGTTCTCCGGAAGAGCAGTACATGTTCTTAATCACTGAGCCATCTTTCCAGCCCAAGCTATTCTTACTGAAGCTGCAAGCCACCAATGTTTGTTGCTCAAATGCCTACATTGTAGCATTCAGTACTGCTTCACAGTACAGTTGAAAGTCAAATAATATAAAACATGTTGAAATAAACACAATCATTCAGCCAGAAGAAAAGAACATTTCTCTCTAAAAACTCACAACTAGGCAAGCGAAGGCAAGAACCTAGCTCTAAAGTTTAGCTCTTTCATTTTATTCACGTGGCAGGTTAACTTTAAAGGAAGTTAAAGATAAGTTACTTCAGGGTTTCCCCCACAGGGTGTATGTATACTCACCACATTCTGTTTTGTTGTTTCCTCCAGGGTCTGTATCACATACAACCTATTTCGACAGCGCATGCTATGGATATCTTCATAGCGAATACTACCATATTTCTGCAAGAAATGATTTCAGTGGATACTAATTCATAATAAACATTCACTTCTCTTACAACTGAATTTCACCAGACTCAATTCTCTGAGGCCTTGATTCTATTTCTAACTATTTTCCTGATCTGTTCAGTGACTGTGCACATTGCCACCTAAGTTTTTTATATATGTTCACTGGAGAAAATTACATCCGTGTCTTGACTAAGAACATTGGTCAAAATCTTAGTCTGCAAAAGAGAATCAGTTTTAACTTTTCATAGAGTGATACATAGTAAAAGGTGGTCATCATTTGTGAAAGCAAGTGAATTCAATATCATTTAATGAAAAATGAATTGAGGCAGAGGAAGTTATACAACCTAGGATCAATTCACAGAACTCAATGTCATAGTAAAGTTAGATTTTAAGTTGCTTCTTTGTTTGCATTGTTATTGTATTTTTAATATACAATATATAAGTATGCCATGAAATTATTTATAAATATTTAAATATACTATGTAATCATATTTATGGTACACAAAACTTACCTCATTGGATTCTCTAATCAAATCTGTAATATCCACTTTAGTATGACTGCTTTTTTCATCGTTGATATTTGAACCCTGCTGAACATTTGAAGGCAATGGGCTATCCTTATTAATGACATTGTCAAAGAACCTATCCAAAAGTGACAATAATGTAAGAATTAGTGAAACTAAAATAGTTGCAGCAGAGAAAACCACAGCTAATGTCTCCTAAGTCAGTCAGAGGTCAAATTTAATTGAGAACACAAGGGAAGGAGTTTGAACAAGAAGAATCTAAAGATGGTTGGGAATTAAGAAAATTGGTAGAAGGAATGAGATGCAAAAATCACTTTGGGAGTGAGAACATGAGGGAAGTGAACAGGTTCAGTGTATACCTGGCAAAAACTCCAAACACATTCAGAATGGAAAGAATATCAGGTCTATAGAAGCTTGAAAGGGGAAATGAGTTTTAAAAAGGAAAACTGAGGCCTTATCTTAGAGTTCTGAATGCCAAAGGGAGGCGACTATATTATTCTGTACAGAACTGGGTTTGATGAAGCATTATAACAGTTGCCAATTCAACTTTCATTCACGTAACTCATACAAATGTATGAATATACATCTACATACTCAAAACCCCATGTGCCCCAACACAAAGTAGCATTCATACAAAATCCACCAGGAAAATACAATTCAACCTACCAGACTGATACCACCTGGAAACCAGGATATTTTCCCCACTGGATACTTTAACATTGCTAACTAGCTCTCTGCCCCTCAGATTACTTTCTATATAGACACGTTCTAGTTTAAAGCAAAATTATTAATATTATTAATATTTTATTATTAACATATTAATAATATTAATTATTATGATTTACTGAATTAATGATGTTAGCACAAATGTATAAGGAACCTAACTGTTCACATCAAAGTGATTTACTCTTGCTGTTCTCTATTTAAATACAAAGGATAGTACTTTGGGCCTGGCTGTTTCTTTCAACCACCTCTGTGACTTAAAGCAAATTGCTTGACGTTTCTAGAACTCAGTTTCCTCACTAGTAAACTAAGCAGCCAGAACAACATAATCACTCAGATCTCCACCGGATTTAAAGATTTTAAATTTTTACTTATGTGTTTGTGTGTCTATATACCATACATGTTGGGATGCCCATGGAGGCAATAAGAGGCTATTGGATCCCCTGGATCTGGATAGCAGCCTGACATGGGTGCTGGGAATCGAACTCATTTGGGATAGCAGCAAGCATTCTCAATTGCTAAACCATCTTCCCAGGCCCACCTCCAGATTGAAATGCTATAGTTCTTACAATACCTGTTTAGTGCTGTCACAGCTTCAGCATCATCTTTACATGTCAGAAGTTTGTCTAAATTATAGTCAAGTATTGCCAATCCTAGTTGTAAAATGGCCTTTATTCCATCATAGAAAAAACAGTCCACCACATTCACAGCACTTTCAATAGGCAGCACACTAATGAAAAGTGTGAGGAACCATGAGAGAGAAACTGAGGAAAAGAAGGTCATATCAGTCATGTGTTCTGTCAGCTGAGGAAGGTGATCCCTAATAAGTTCTTCAAACACTGCCTGATCCACCAAGGCACCTGGAAAACATCAAAACAAGTTTAAAAAATGACCACCTTTCAAAAAGCTTTCTTTGTGGTTCCTGTCCATTTTCATTAGCTTTCTGATACAGCTCATCTTACTTCCTTCAAACAGGAACCCTTTAGGGCCTTTCTATAATTTGCACATCTCTGCAACAGCTAGTTGAATGTTATGAACCTAAGAACACTTGAGAAATTCAATTTCAATTCATTTGAGGGGTTCCTTAGTCCTTCTTACAGTCAGAGACATGTACTAGATACTATTTAATGATGTGGGATCATCTTCAAAGAATTTAGTATCTTTTGTGGTAGTAGGATATAACTCAGGGCCTGTGCATAACAGGCAAACATGCTATCACCGAGCTACATCCTTAGTCCTACTAGAATTCAATATTGATTGCAGTAAAGGTAAATGCACACATAACTTATAACAAAAGACAACCTAATCAAGACCTAGGCACAGTACTCTATAGGTATTAAAATGGGATCACAGATCTTTATAGATTTGATAACAAAAGATAATATCATACAATTAATAAAGAAAAACTTGATTCTTTTTTATATGTAAACTCATATAAATATGGAGACTTTAAGTCTCTTTCCCATCAAGAAACTATTAAAAATTTCCTTAGTAGCTCTGGATGTCTCAAATCATCATTATTTTGGCAATCTAGTGTTTATAAACACAAATTAAATTTTCCTTTTCATTACAGAGCAGGCCAAGTCCTTAATTTTGAAAAAGTAACATATAAAATAATTTTCCAACTACACTTTCAATATTCAAAGGTCTTTGCCTAAGAGTATCAGTCAATGTAACATTTTGATATTGCTTGTGTTTTCTGTCTTTCTCAATCTAACTTACCAACTCTCCAGTTTGACTGGTAACTTAACAGGTAAGAAGCCAGGCTTGGTGGTATAGATCTATAATCTCAGCACTTGGGAGAGACAGGAAGACTGCTACTGAGCTATACAGCTGGACTTTGACTCAACACACAAATGTCCCCCAATCCACAAACAAAACCACTCTCCCACCAAAGAGACAACAGACATTAAAATTGTTAGAAAAGACTAAGTCTTCTGTGATTGAAAAAAATTTCCTATGTTAGAAACTAAACCATTGTTCAATTCACATATTAATACTATTTAGAGTTAGGACCTTCAGGAAGTGATTGGGTCACAAGGGCTCTGCCTTAATGAATACATTAGTTAATTCATAGATTAGTAAGTTATCATGGAAGTGGATTTGTTATAAAAAGCAAGCTAATTCTAGTGTGCTTGCTCTGTCTGGCCAGATGATATCCTATGCTACATTATTATGATGCAATAAGACCCTGACAGCACACTGAGCAGATGTTGGCAGCATGCTCTTGGACTAGTTAAACCTCTAGAATCACTAGTTAAAGTAAATGTCTATTCTTTATAAATTATTGTCTGTGCCATTTGGTGATAGCAGCAAAAACAGATTAAGCCAGCATTCATGTGTAGATATATGTATGTATGTTTGTGTGTATGTATTCTTTTTATATTTGTTTTTACCAATGATTCGACGATTAAAATAATCGGGCAACATTCGTTCACATACAGCAACCAGAAGCCAAAAAGCTTCTTCTTCTTTTGCATATAGAAGCAATACTGAAGTCAAAATGTTCATTGCCTACATTTCATAGAAAAGAAACAAAGAAGTGATTATTGCTTAAGTAATAACTGCATTTCTTCTTCAAGCATAGAACTTTGCAATAGCAATAATGACAAGTGAGTAACAATAAAGGCAATCTAAGGACTTGAAGCTAATCCAAAGCAAAGCAATGTAGAGTTAGGTTAACACTTGCTAGTCAGGTATTTTATACAGTACTATTAAAGGGAAATGAAGCAGTAATATCATGGCTATAAAACACCATCAATAGGTTAAAATATCTTAATTATTATGAGTCTTTAAAACAAAACATATAATTGTGAATTATATCCTAATATTGGAGAAAACAAACTTTATAACTATCTCCTGGAGTTTACCCCTTTAGATATCAAATCAAATTAACCACTTCATTATTCACAAAACTAAATATCACCTCTCTTTAAATACTTTGTCTTCTTAGTTATTCCAATTTTCATCACTCTAGAAACTCTCTATCTGGTACACACAATTTTGATTCAAATCCTACAGTTTCTATTAACAAAGTGTTTTTTTTTTTTTAAGATAGGGTTTCTCTGTGTAGTTTTGGTGCCTGTCCTGTAGACCAGGCTGGCCTCAAACTCACAGCAATCCGCCTGGCTCTGCCTCCTGAATGCTGGGGTTAAAGGCGTGCACCACTGCCACCTGGCAACAAAGTGGTTTTTTATATATATTTTTTCTTCTCCATTTCCATTGCTACCTAAGTTTCTGCTTATACTGGAAGGAAGCGAAAGGTGTTGGAGTTCTTTCAAAGTACTATTTGTAGACCGTCATTATTCAATCTATCTGGTACTCTTCTGGAATACTCCATTTACAAAGCTCTCTTTACTTGACCTGACACAGAGTTCATCTGGCACAAAAGCCTTTTCTCCGGAGTGTTTGTTGAAAATAATCAGAGGTAGCTATTGAGCATGTGGCTGCCTGAGGCAATGGGTAACAGCTGGGTCAAACAAGAAATTAACAAAAACATTTGAAGAAAATCTGGGGGCTTTGAAAAACTCTAGCACAACCATTGGTATCTAGAAATCCATGTTCATGTATATTGCTTTAGGTATATTTATAGCTTTATGTATACTTTTTTCGGAGATGCTTGGGATGAGAGCCAGGGCTTTGGCAAGCACTGTATCACTGAGCTATATTCCAGCCAGCATGCATACTAAGAAAGAAGAAGGTCAAGCTCTCACCACTGGCTAGTTTTTGGGCTTTTGGCAATCATAAAGTGGTAGGGAATAGAAAAAGAAAAGAAAAGAAAACTCAACATCAGTCTTGCTCAGTGAACTACAATAATGGCTGTCCTTGCAAGACATTGCCCATTGGTGCCACAGTGGAAACAATGTTGTGGGAGTAACTTACCACTTTCTGTTTATGTTTATGGCTCATTCCATAAAATGAAACCCATACCTGAAATATCTGAAACCATTATCAGGCCAGGAACCTCTAGTTAGAGAGATCATAGCTCCTAGTAGAGAACTTACTACTATTATTCTGCCAAATAAACATAGTATTAGTATTAAACCAACGCTTAACGATATCATCATACCCATACATTAAGGTATCTCCTAATCCTCATCAGAAAAATTCTGCAGTAGATAATGATCAACACAGAGAGCCACAATTAGCCAAAGTGCAGAGAATAAGATTATACAGAATGTTCAGGTATAACTGGAACACCTCCTCCAAAAGCTCAGGGGTCATTGCAGAAGGGGGGAGAGAACAAGGGTAGGAGGCAGAGGTCGTGGATGACTACAAGGAAACAGTGTCCTCTGGATACAACAGGGCATCTGCAAATATGAACTCAAAGTGGTTGTGACAGTATGTACAAGACCTATCCAAGCTTAAGGCAGAGCAAATCCCAGCATGGAGAGGACAGTTGGGTCCAAAGTTCCAACCCTCTTTGAGGAGCTCCTGGCAATTCTTAGCTGCTTGGAGAGGAAGGGTTAGTTTTCTTTATGAATGCAGCCCTAGATGTCTACCATACTGCAGTGGAAGGCCACACATGCAAGAACGTTTAAGCAGCACCAATTGGCCTTGATTGGGCAGGGGAAGGAAAAAGAACACAAGGTTGAGCGGGAAGGGAAAGAGGGTGAACCTGGGAAGAGTTGGGGAAGGGGGAATAAATGTGACTAAAACATGTTGTACAAAATTCTCAAAGGATTAATGAAAATATATATTAAAAAGGAATTTCAACAAATAAGTTAGGCTCACCAAAATATTTTAAAAACAGTATTCTTTAAAACTACATACTTTTAGGTAACCTAAGCAAAAAGATAAAAAAAGACAGGGTGAACTCCAATTATTACCATCTGAAAAGAGGTAACATACAAACAATATTACAGAAATAGAAAGAATGTGGTAAACAACTGTACTTTAACAAATTAGACAAAATGGGCAATTTCTTTAAAAAATACCAACTACTAAAACCAGTTCTAGAGGAAAGAAAAGGGAGAATGGAGATACAATAAGAGATTGAAATAGCAAAGGAAATACTTCCTACAAAGACAGCGAAGAACAGCTGGCTTTATTGGCATATTCTACTAAACATTTAAAGAAGTAACGCCAGTCCTTCATAAGCCACGTAAAAACCAAGAGCAAGAAACATAATCCAACTCATTTTAAGAAATACTGACACCAAAATTAGACTCAGATATTACGAGACAACTAATTACACAGCAATGTATTTCACGAATATGAATGTAAAATCCTCAACAAGACAATAAGAGACCAAACTTGAGAGTATACAAAAATATATACTGGGATTTATCCTGGAAATGCAAGAGTAGTGCAAAAATATTTAAACCAATCAATGAAATATGCCATTTTAACAAAAAACACATAATAATGTCAGTGAACACAAAGAAAAAAATTTTTTTACAAAATTTCGTGAGGCCTCAGCCTTATACAAAGAACTACAGGCAACTGAAGAAATAGGGAATAGGAGAGGTGCTCCAGTACCAAATGGTCAGCCCTGAAAACATACATGTGAGTAATATTATATGGACTGAAGAGGTTATATTTAGGGATATATATGTGTATACACACACACACACACACACACACACATATATATCTATATATATATATATATATATATATATATATATCCATGCAATAACAAGTAGTGAAAACAGAGGCCATGAATTTGAAGGAGAGCAGGAAGGGGTTTGTGAGAGAAGTTTTGGAGAGAGGAAAGGGAAGGGAGAAATGTTGTAATTCAATTAAAATATCAAAATATTAAAAATCTAATACTCCTTTTTCCTGCTTTGTTTTTTTAGAGACAGAGTTTCAGTATGTAGCCCAGGCTAAATTTATATTCAAAACCCCCTGCCCTGTCCTCTAAGTGTTAGGATTATGTGCTGTGGGATGTTCTGTATGGCAAATGTGTTGCTAATAAAACACTGATTGGCCAGGGGCTAGGCAGGAAGTATAGGCGGGACTAACAGAGAGAATTAAAAGAACAGGAAGGCAGAGGGAGTCCCTGCCAGCCACCGCCAAGACAAGCAGCATGGAAAGATGCCGGTAAGCCACGAGCCATGTGGCAAGGTATAGATTTATAGAAACGGATTAATTTAAGATATAAGGACAGTTAACAAGAAGCCTGCCACGGCCATACAATTTGTAAGCAATATAAGTCTCTGTGTTTACTTGGTTGGGTCTGAGTGACTGTGGGACTGGCAGGTGAGAGAGATTTGTCCTGACTGTGGGCCAGGCAGGAAAACTCTAGCTACAATTATAGGTATGTTTCACTGCACTCAGCATCTACACTCTTTCTCATGTTTAAAAGGTAATGTTCAGAAACTAGGAATATAAAGGGAATTCTTCAACCTGATAATCTACATAAAACCCTCTACAGTTAATTACATACTATATGACAAAAGACTGGCTCTCTCTAAGATAAATAACAAGACTAGAATATTCATTTTCAATACAACTATAAAGTCAGGTGTGCTGGGGTACACTTGTAACAAGTCCCAGCTGCTCAAAAGGAAGGAGTGAGAATATCACTGAAGTCTAGGAGAACTAGACAAGCAGGGACAATAATGAGATACCATCTCAAAAAGTAAAATAATAGTATTAACAATTCCATTTAGCATTATATCGAAGGTTATCCATTTAGGCAAGAAAAAAGGAAGAACAGTATTCAGATTGGAATAGAGAAAAACATCATTATGCAGCTTCCATGATTTCATATTGTGGTGGTTTGAAGGAAAATGGCCCCCAAAGGCAGTGGCACTGTTAGGAGGTGTGGCCTTATTGGAGGAGGTGTGGTCTTGTTGGAGGAAGTGTGTCACTGAGGAGGTGGGCTTTGAGGTCTCATATGTGCTCAAGCCATGCCCAGTGTTACAGACCACTTCTTGTTGCCTTCTGATTAAGATGTGGCCAGCATCGTGTCTGCCTGCATGCTGCCATGTCCTGCCATGATGATAATGGACCGATCCTCTGAAAAGGTAAGCCAGCCCAATAAATGTTTTTCCTTTAGAAGAGTTGCTGTGGTCATGGTGTCTCTTTACAGCAACAGGAACCCTAACTAAGACACATATATTGAAACATGAAAGAAATCTACAAATGATCTTCTAGAATCAACATAAGTTCAGCAAGGCTAAAGGAGACAAGATTGGTATATAAAAAAAGAACTGTATTTTAATATGCTAGCAAGAAATAATAGAGATAAAAATCCATTTACTATAATTTCAAAAGGATAAAAATACTTAGAAATAAAATTATCATCAAAAGAAGTTTTAAGATTTTACATTGAAAGCCATCTAATATCTTTTCAGAAGAATAAACCAGAGACCTACTAAATAATGAAGGAAACACCCTGTGTTCATAGTTTGAAAGATTTAATATTGTTAATATGTAATACTCCCCAAGTTGATCTGCAGATTCCATGTAATGGCTATCAAAATCTTAGTTTTATTTCTCAGATGACAGTATATTTTCAACCTATAGCCCAAGTCCCTTACTAATCTCACAAAAGAGAACTGTCTACTGACCTAAATTATTGTTTCTGTTTCCTCCTTTAGTAAATAATATTTATAATATATATTATAATATAATATCTATAATATTTCAGTTACTATTTATTTGTGTCTGGTAGCAGTCAACTACCTAATTAACACAGTGCGCCCCTAAAGGATTTTTACCAAGGACTCCCCCATTGTCTATAAAATAAAATTTAAACTCCTAACCAACCCCAAACTACCCAGGGTTTTCTCCAAATAAATTACTGCTTTATTCATCCCCCCTTTATTAAATAGTACATGACCTTAAGCATATTCTTTACTTACCTCTCTCTGTATTAGGCTGCACCAATCCTCTCACTTAGAAAGTTCTTTAATTCCATTTCTATATGTCCAAAATTCACAAACTGCCATGACTTGTAAAAGCTACGTAGCTCTTCCATGAAGCCCTCTCTGATACTCCCAGATGAAAACAGTTTATTACAAATCCTGACTTCACTTTGCATTCAGTTTGTCTCCCTTGATTTTCAATTTCCCAATGAATATTCATTTAACTATCTAGGTATTGTGTGCATATGTACACGGGTGTATGGGTGTGTTCTCCTGTTACAGGTACACGTGAAGGCCAAAGATCAATGTTGTGAGTTCATCCTCAGTCATTATTCCACTTTATTTATTTTTGAGACACTTTTTTTTTTTTTAACGGAACCCAAAGCTTGCCACTTCAGCTAGACTGGATGGAGAGCAAGCCCCCAGGATCCACTTGTTTCCACCTCTCCCCAGCACTAGAGTTACAGACGCACACTGCCATACCTCGATTTTTTTTTTACATTGATGCTAGAGAGTCAAACTCGGGTCCTCATGTTTGTACTACGTTATCCACTTAGATATACCTCCTCAGACCTGATCTATATATTTTTGCTGACAAGATCTTTATCTGATATATCTTTATATAGCACGTGACACAGTGTCTTTTACAGAACAATAATCCAATTGTTATGAAAAAATGTGGTTAGGAACTCTTGGTGCTCTTCAGAGGACCTGAGTTCAGCTCTCAGTGCCCATGTTGGGCAGCTTACAGCTGTCTGTGGCTCTAGCTCCAGGAGATCCAATGCCCTCTTCTGGCCTCCAAGGGTACCTGCACACATGTGGCAAATACCCACACAGAGATACACACATACACATAAATAAAAACAAATCTTTAAAAAAGAAATAGTGAGATATCAATACTTTAAAATGTTCCCACTGTCGTTCTACTGACTTTAATAATATCTACTATCAATCTCAGCCCTACCTCTGCTCTCATTATCATATGTCCCCAAATTCTAGAGTTAAATTTGATAATATCATTTGAAATATGCACATAATATTTGAGATCACAGTGAAGTTATACCTGGCAGTATCCTATTTTGGGATTCCTATATGCATAAGCTGTCAGTACCCGCCTCAGAGCAGATATACCAGTATCACTCTGAAATGCTGGGTGCTCAGGCAGAGAGCGACGTAAATCACGTTCAATTTCTTCGGTAGCCAAGTTGCAGGTCCCTAAGGACTGTTCAACCATTTCAGCATAATAGCCAGGATTGGTAGCCATGTCATTAACAGCACCTGCAAGGACAATTGCATATATTGTAAATGAATAATATAACAAAGCTAAGATTTTCATATAGTGGCATATTTGCATTTTATTACCTTGAGGTTTAGCTTTATGCTCAAATAATATCTGAACACACACAAAAATGAAAGAAAATGAGGGAAAAGGGAAGCAATACATGAGTCTACAACATCAAGTCATTTGTAGATGGAAGTCTTCCTGTGTCCTGCCCAGTCCCACAGCAGCTCAGTCCCAAGTAAACACACAGAGGCTTATATTAATTACAAACTGTATGGCCTATGGCTCAGGCGTCTTACTAGCTAGCTATTTCATCTAAAATTAACCCATTTCTATTAATCTATATGTTGCCATGTGGCCATGGCATTACTGGTTTGCTAGCATTTTGTTGCTCCTTGGGCGGCAGGCTGGCATCTCTCTTGACCCCACCCTTCATCTCCATCTTCAGTTTGAATATACCGCCTAACCTTATTCTACCTCACTACTGGCCAAACAGCTTTATTTATCAACCAATGAGAACAACACATATTCACAGTGTACAGAAAGACCATCCATAGCAGTCATTATTTATCAGGATAACATTTTCATGAAGTTTTTTCTTTTAATTTTCCCTTGATGCTACAGATAAGAACCCTATACCCCCAATTATACATATCTTGCCTAATAATTAATCTTGTAAGATAGTAGATATGTAGATATTTAGGTAAGCTCATGTAAATACAGTTTTTTTCTCTTTGACTAGTCTGAACTCACATCCTAGCCGTCTTTGTGCTTAGAGCATAACTCCTAGAAGCGGCATACTTAATGT
>CABHPQ010070324.1:0-15848 GCA_902168405.1 Peromyscus aztecus
TTGTTTACATTGAGTTATATCAACAGGGCTAAAACAGTATTGCCCAAGTCTATAGCTAATAAAATACACAGGGTCAGGAAAGGAAAATATCTCTGGGTTTTATTGGGAGGTCTACTGACTTCACAAACATTATAAGGTATCCCCACTGCTCTTGGTTTCTTCCAATCACTTAATTGTAAGCTCTTGGTACAAAAGTCACACGATCTTTGGTAAAAGGACTCGAATGAATAAAGCTGGGAATATCCCAATGATTCATACCCCAATATTAGTTCTCATAGATTCTGGTTTGCTCTGCATGATGCCAAGAGAAAAAAAATCTTCACATGTACTAACAGTATATCTAAAGCACCAAGAAATTAGACTAGTAGAGTGAAACACCTGTGTAGGTAAAGCATGAGAAATGATGCAAATACCACCATGATTTGGTAGCAAATAGAAGACACTTGGTATGTTGGATCATGGAAGTACAACCTGCATGCAGCCATTTTATCAGAGGGCCTGAAAAGAGAAATGATTTGATTTCTTATAGTCAGGATGAAGCCTGGGAGTTGAAAATTCTCCAGGAGATGGAATATGCACTGGACTCCTGGAGGAACCTGAGGGTGTGAATGGCCTCTACTGTACCATAGGCCTTTTGTTTCATAATTAAAAATTAAGTTGTACTGCATGCTGACTATTAATGTAGGCAAATAAAATGGTGGAAATGAAAAGAAACATGCTTTAGTTATAGAAATTCAGTCTTTGATTGCAACTTTAAGGTGAAATATCACACACAAGTTCAAGAGGTTTGTTTCCTGACAAAGCTTGTCACAAATTTTGATAGTTGTTGAATCTTTGAGACATGGAACTTTACTGGGTGTGATACTGGTATGTATATAGTTTGGGGGTACACCTATTCTGAGATTCACAAGAGGCCACTGATTCTGGGTCTGGGGAGATATGAGGAGGAATGCTTATAGGTTCTTGATACTATGAACCAAGCCGTATCCAGCTGCTGTGCTTTCACTGTAAAGAAAAAACTCTATCCTCCGAACCACTGCAAATACTTATGCTCTACCTTATGCTGCTTCTACTAGTCCTCTTCTAACTGCAATGAGAAACATGATCAGCATGAATCCCGAAATGGAATAACATTTTGGGGCTGATTATTTTAAACTGCCAGAGCAACCAACGTCTGTGACTTTGTGAGGAGTTTCAGGCAAGACATTGGCTACATCAGTTTGACCCATGGACAAAGCTGTGGGAAATTATTGGATGGCTAAATAACATAAACAGCTCGACTTCTGGGGATGGCACCATAGCCTTCTTTGAGAACACGGCTGTGAAATATTTTAGACAGACTGATGAACTGTAAGCAAACATTCACCCCGCACTCCTTCATTTCTCCTGACTTGATGATAGATGATACGAAATGAGCTGCCTCAAGATCCTGGCTCTGTGATTTTACCAGTAATAATATACATTAACTTGGAAGTGTAAGGCAAAGAATCCTTTAGCCAACTATGTATTTTTACAAATGTTTTCCATGGTTCCTAAAAGAAAGGTAAATTCTCTAATACTAATTTCAATTAATCAACATTTACTTCACCCTTTTTTGAAATAATTTTGGGAGGTATATTTGGTATCATTTGATCACACTCATACCAAATGCATCCTTGTTCTTTACCCACCAAGGTGTCTGTTTTTGTTGATAGAACCCTCCTCTCATGACTCTGGAATGACTTAGAAGATTAGGATTGAGACTCTTAGAACCAGGTCACCTGGATGAGCAAAAACAAACAGTGTCTTCTTGGGCACAACAGTGTAGATGTTCTTATGATATCAAAATCACTATGAAAGCATTCACAAGACATATGGAAGCTCCAGTCACACAAAGTCTTGCTAAGAAGCAGAAAATTAGCATCAAGTTCTTCTCTGAGCTGAGGACATTCAGAAAGTTGACAGCTGCTGGGAAGAAATAGTCATTTTTATTTAAAGGTGTGCTTAAATAGTACCAATGGATGGACATATACTCAAGAGAATACAAGGAACATAAATCAAACTAAATATGTTAAAGAATCCTAGACTAAAGTAAAAATTATTCAAATGAATACCAAACCACTATTACATATTGTAAGTCAAGGAATATTTGAAGTTTTAAACGTGCTAAATGTCCTCTAGACGTATTAGTAAAGAGTTCTCAATTATGTGGGAATAAAATCTGCAACATCTTTACCTTTGTAGTATCTTCAATTTTTCCTCCAAAATTAAAGAAAAGTCCTGGCAGTGTCTGTGCTGTCTATCTACATATACTGCAAGAAATATTGTTGTTTCTACATTGGACTCTCTAGCATTAAGATCTGCTTCACGATCAGGAGAAAAGAAACAATCCCTGTTTCCCAGCTCTGTAAGCTTGTGAATATTTTAACAAAGAAAACATTGTTGATTCCAAGAATTCAGCATAAACTTCCCTCACCTTTCACCACCATTTATATTTAAGTGATATTACATTTACTTATCATCTAACCAATTAAATAAACTCAATGTGTGAAATTCTTCAAATTACCTTCATCAGTGAGGTGGACTTTTGATCACACAGGGCATTAATCAAACACTGTTTGATTTTGCTCATCCAAGTGACCTGGTTCTACGAGTCTCAATCCTAACCTTCTAAGTCATCCCAGAGTCATGAGAGGAGGGCTCTATCAACAAAAACAGACATCCTGGTGGGTAAAGAACAAGGATGCATTTGCTATGAATGTGATCAAGTGATATCATTGCTCAGTTACAAGGAAATAAACCAGATGCAGATAACCATATCACCATGCAAAGTGGAGTGCAATTCTGTCGGTATGAGGGACATTTTTTTTTCATTTTCCTTATTAAGAAATTTTCTTCTCACTAAACAAGCTATCCATATACTCCCCCTCCTCCCTACTGCCACCCCCAGCCCTCTCTCACAAGCTAGTCACATCACCACATTCCTCAAATCCAGATCTCCCAAGAGGAGACAGCGAAGGCCAGCATACTGAGGCTAGGCGGGTCCAATCCCCTTCCCACTTCACCAAGGCTGTGCAAGGTGTCACACTGCAGGCACCAGATTCCAAAAGCCTACAAATAGCCCAGAGACAGATCCCTATTGCCCTGTCTGGGTTCCCACCAAATAGTTGGAGCCAAAGAACTGTCTTCTGCAACCACAGGGCCTAGTCCAGGGTCAGGGGGTTGCACAGCCAACAGTCCACAGTTAATGGACTTCCACTAATGGGGCCAGTCATCGCTGCAGGTCCTCCCTTCATGATCTCCATGTCCCTTGCCTCCACTATCTCTCCTCTCTCATGAATTGGATTCCCAGAGCTCATTCTGGTGCCTGGACATGGATCTATAATGCCCTCCAACTGTCACTAGCCAAAGGCTCTATGATGACAGGTTATTTGCTAAAATGGTCACCAGAGAAGACCGGTCTAAGTACCCTTTGCACCACTGTCAGCAGATTAAGGTAGGGCCATCTTTGTAGATTCCTGAGAGCCTCCCCAGCACCCTGCCTCTTCCTATTCCCATGATGTCCTCATCTATCATGGCATCTTCCTCTCTGACCTCCCACTCTGTCCCTGTTCCAGCTAGATCTTCTCATTTCCCTATGTTCTCATTTCTTACTCCTCAACCTCTGGACAATGTCCTTCCCAGTCCACTCATGTAGATCTCATCAACTATTCCTTCACAGGATCCTGGAAGTGTTGCTCCTAATGTCTTTTCCTGTTAGCTAGCCTCTCTGGAGTTGTGGATTGGAGTCTGGCCATCCCTTTCCTCACATTTCGAATCCACTTAGGAGTGAGCACATCCTATGTTTGTCCTTCTGAGTCTGGGTTACCTCACTCAACATGATGTTTTCTAGATCCATCTATTTGCCTGCAAATTTCATGATATCATTTTTTTAACACTGGGTCTTACTCCATTGTTTATATTGTCATAGTTTCTTTATCCATTCTTCAGTTGAGAGACATCTAGGTTGTTTCCAAGTTCTTCCTATTACGAATAATGCTAATATGAACATAGTTAAGCCTGGGTCCTTGTGGTATGATTGAGCATTCCTTGGGGATATGCCCAAGAGTGGTATTGCTGGTTGATTGATTCCCAATTTTTTAGAAAATCACCATTCTGATTTCCAACTTGGTTGTACAAGTTTGTGTTCCCACCAAGAGTGTGAACAATAGAGTAATACTCCTAGAGAGGGAAAGTAAGAGAGAGGACACAAATCTCTCACTGACATTCTCAATTTAAGTGTTGGATGAAATTCTTTCTTGCTTACCTTAGTAATATTCACTTTTTCTAACATATGTATTTACTATGTTATTTTATTTGATTTCTGTAACAGTGATCATATTTTAATCAAATATCTCTTTGTTGTCTTCTAAATAATATATTCACAGAACTGTTGGATATTATTATATTTTCAACTGTATATGTTCCTTTGTATTATATTATCAATTTTACACTTTGATGCTACAGGTAAATTAAAATCATAATTCCTTGAATACTCTGATTGTACCCAGGTAATATTCATATGGAGACAAGATAACACTAAAAGAGATGAATTCTCTAATTAGAATCAATTAAACATAAACATTACAGAGTAATTAAAAATTAATTGTACAAATAAACTCTTTTTTAAAATTGTTATTCTTTTTAATTTTAAAGACACATGTTCCTAATGGAAAATGAGGTGTTACAGTATTTTATTTAAGGTGTACATTTAATACCTATAGTATGCCTGGGAGTGCCCAGATTCTCTATCTCCTCAATAACACTTGAATGTAGTACTACCATTTTTCAGGATATACAAGAGAGGTCTATTTGGCACAGAGAGCAGTGCCAAATAATATGTAATATGCTGAGAATTGTACCATAGTATGTGATAGGACTACTTTGAATACCTCATACCACAGCCAAGCTCTTGACAAGAACTTCTGATTATATGATACTGCTTTTACAGAAAGTGGGTTGAGAGTGAGCAAGCCTTCCTTCAAACTGCATGTCTACTACTTGCTAACTACTAACTGAGATGTCCAATTGCATCTGATTCTAGGTCACGATCTGTTATGCAGAGAAAGTAATATCATATCAGCCCCCGGCACCAAACATCACAGTCACACATCAGCTTTTTTCATGAGGCATCCATCCTATTGACTGCCATGATTGTCACAGGCTTTTCAGCCCAAATCTATACTCCCTATGGTAACTTCTTGCAGAGAAAACACTGTATGTACACTTGTGCCTGGAGAGATACCAACAGGGACCTCACTGTGTGGTAAAAGGCATTAGAAAATAGCCTAGATTTCACATGACTTGGTGCCTATCCCCAGCCACTGAATGAATGTGGCTTTAGAAAAACATTTCAAAGGAAGCATGATTCTAAAAATTACCCAATAAACTCAAGGAAAGAAATTCAAAAAGAAAGGAAAGGAGGGAGAGAGGGTAACAGGGAGGGACAGACAACCTTTTTCATGATCCTGAGATTATAGGTAAATCTTTCCCTCATAGAGTAATATATGATGAAAACCAAGCCTGGAAATTGAAATATAAATTGTTCAATTACAGATTTCTAGGGATAAACTAAGTTATAATATGAAACATTTTCTTCATTAAAATTTAAGTGAGTTTTAAATATACATATTTGTGTAGATATTTATTTGTATACTTCCTGCCTTAATATCCTCAGGTTCTAAAAGATGTCTATTGAAAAAGAAATTAATTTATATTTGTTTTTTCTTAAATATGTAAATATTTATTAGTTATTGTTAGTCCTTGTATAATTTCATACATGTTTATAATGTATTCTATGTGTCCACTCTTTTTCTTTAGTATACAATTGTGATTCTTTATTTAAATAACATAACATTTTAAAATTTATTTTACATATGGACCATGGTTTCCCCTCTCTCCTCTCCTCCTGTTCCCTCCCCCTCCTCCTGCTTCTCCTCCATCTCCATTGAGGGGCAGGCCTCTCATGGGCTTGAACAAAGCATGGCACATCAAGTTCAGACAGGACCCAGGACCAACCTCCTCCCCAAATCTAAATAGTCCATGAAATACAAAAATCTTACTCAGTTAAGAGAAGACTTTAAAGCTTTCAGATAATTCTTTAGGAGAGAGACCTGGATCTCATGAAAAATCTTTGCTGGCATGGACAGAAGTCATGAAGTACGAAAGGCTGATCTCAAACACACAGAGAAGAAACTTCATCTTCCACTAAGTCAAGCCCTGGGATTAAAAGCATGTTTCCATTCTGCATGATCTCACAAAGTTCTTTGAAAAGATTATTACAGATCAATCCAAATATCAATTTTAGGAGATAGAATTGAAATTTCCGAATTTTCTTTATTTTTGTTTTTTTTATTTTATAATTAAATTTAATTTTACGTATCAGCCACCCATTCCCTTGTTCTCCCCCCTCCCCTCTCTCCCACTTACCCCCATCTCCATCTCATCAAGGGCATATACTCCCCTCATAATTGCGTTCAATCTGGTAGATTCAGAACAGGCAGGTCAGGTCTACTCCTCCCAGGCTGAGCCATGTGTCCCTGTATAAGCCCCAGGTTACAAACAGCCAACTCATACAATGAATACAGGACTCAGTCCCACTGCCTGGATGCCTCACAAACAGATTGAGCTAATCAACTATCGCACTTATCCAGAGGGCCTGATCCAGTTGGGAACTCCACAGCTATTGGATCATAGTTCATGTGTTTCCATTTGCTTCTCGGTTTGTACCTGGGCTTTCTCCAACCTTGGTCTCAACAATTCTCATTCAAACAAACCCTCCTCTTTCTCACCAACTGGACTCCTGGAGCTCCAACTGGGGCCTGGCCATCAATCTCTGCATAAGGTTCCCTCAGTCATTGAATGAGGTATCTAGCATGATAATGAGGGTGTTTGGCCATCCTATCACCAGAGTAAGTCAGATCAGGCTGTCTCTGGACCAATGCTAGTAGTCTATTGTGGGGTTAATTTTGTGGATTTCTGTGGACCTCTCTAGCACCCTGCTTCTTCCTTTTCTCACGTGGTCTTCATTTATCATGGTCATTTATTCCTTGTTCTCTCGCTCTGTTCTTGATCAAGCTGGGATCTCCTGCTCCCCTAAGCTCTCTTACTCTGGAACTTTGCCCTTCATAAACCCCAATCATGTCCGTGTTGTTCATGTAGATCTCATCCATTTTTCTGTCATTGTGTGATCCCTTTTTCTTTCTGAGTGTCCTGTGTCTAGGTAGTTTCCCTGGAGTTTTGAGTAGCAGTCTAGTTATCTTTGTTTTACAACTAGTATCGTCATATAAGTGAGTACATACCATGTTTGTCTTTCTGAGTCTGGGTTACCTCATTCATGATGATTTTTTCTAGATCCGTCCATTTGCCTGCAAACCTTATGATGTCAATGTTTTTCTCTACTGAGTAGTATTCGATTGTGAATATATATACCTCATTTTATTTATCAATTCTTCAGTTCTAGGGCATCTAGGATGTTTCCAGGTTCTGGCTATTACAAACAATGTTGATAAGTACATAGCTGAGCAAGTACCCTTGTGATATGATTGAGCATTTCTTGGGTATATGCCCAAGAGTGGTATAGCTGGATCTTGGTGGAGATTGATTCCCAATTATCTTTTTTTTAAATTTATTCATTTATTATGTATACAGTATTCTGCCTACACACCAGAAGAGGGCGCCAGATCTCATTACAGATGGTTGTGAGGTTGTGAGCCACCATGTGGTTGCTGGGAATTGAACTCAGGACCTTGAGAAGAACATCCAGTGCTCGTAACCTCTGAGCCATCTCTTCAGCCATCCAATTTTCTAAGAAAGCACCATATTGATTTCCAAAGTGGTTGTACAAGCTTGCATTCACACTAACAGTGGGGGAGAGTTTCCCTAACTCTACATTCTCTTCAGCATAAGTTGTCTTCAGTGTTTTTGATCTTAGCCATTCTGACAGGCATAAGGTGATACCTCAGAGTCATTTTGATTTTTAATTTTCCTGACAATAAAGGATGTTGAGCAATTCCTTAAATGCCCTTCAGTCTTTTGAGTTTCCTCTGTGGAAAATTCTCTGTTTAGGTGTATAGCCCATTTATTAATAGGACTGTTGGGCATTTTGATGTCTAATTTCTTGAGTTCTTTTTATATTCTGGATATCAGTCCTCTGTAAGATGTGGGCTTGGTGAAGACCTTTTACCATTCTGTAGGCTGCTGCTTTTCCTTGTTGACTGTATCCTTTGCTCTAGAAAAGCTTCTCAATTTCAAAAGATTCCATTGATTACTTGTTTCAGTGTCTGTGCTATTGGTGTTATATTTAGGAAGAGACCTCCTATGCCAATTTGTTCACACTACTTCCTAATTTCTCCTCTAGCAGGTTCAGAATAGCTGGATTTATGTGAGGTTTGATCCACTCTGAATTAAGTTTTGTGCATGGTGACAGATATGGATCTATTTGCAGCCTTCTACACCTTGATATCCAGTTATGCCAGCACGATTTGTTGAAGATGTATTCTTATTTTCATTGTACAGTTTTGACTTCTTTGTCAAAAACTGTATGTTCATAGGTGTGTGGATTAATATCAGGGACTTCAGTTCGATTCCATTGGTCCACATGATGGGTTTTATTTTGGTGGTATTGTGTTCCCCAAAATATTGTGTACCTTAAGAAACTTATCTGGGGTCAGAGAACAGGACAGCCACAATGTTAAACATGAGGATAGGCAGTGGTAGCATACGCCTTTAATCCTAGCATTCCAGAGACAGAAATCCCTCTGGATTTCTGTGAGTTCAAGGCCACATTGGAAATGGCCAGGCATGGTGACACACGCCTTTAATCCCAGAAAGCCAGCCTTTAGTCCCAGGGAGTGGTGGTAGAGAGCAGAAAGGTATATAAGGCATGAAGAAACTCGAGGCATTTTGGCCTTGGTAGGCATTTGGCCTGGAGAAACATTTGGCCTGGAGAAGCATTTGGGCTGGTTAATCATTCAGGCTTCTAGTAGCAGTTCAGCTGAGATTCATTCTGGATGAGGATTCAGAGGCCTCCAGTCTGAGGAAACAAGACCAGCTTAGGATCCAGCAAGGTGAGGTGGCTGGTGGCTGTGGCTTGTTCTGGTTCTCTGATCTTCCAGCTTTACCCCAATACCTGGCTCAGGTTTGATTTTATTAATAAGACCTGTTAAGACTCATGCTACATTTTATGCCAGTACCAAGCTGTTTTTATTACTGTAGCTCTATAGTAGAGCTTGAGGTCAGTGATCATCATGCCTCCTGAGGTTGTTTTATTGTACAGGATTCTTTTATCTTTCCTGGGTTTTTTTTGATTTTCCATATGAAGTTGAGTATTATTCTTTCCATGTCTGTGAAGAAGTGTGTTGGTATTTTGATGGGGATTGTATTGAATCTGTAGCTTGCCTTTGGTAAGATTGCCATTTATATTATGTTAGTCCTGCCTATCCATGAGCATGGGAGATCTTTTCATTTACTGAAATCTTCTGATTTCCTTCTCAGCTTGTTTGTCAATTGTATATAGGAGGGCTACTGATTTGTTTGAGTTGATCTTGTATCCTGCTATGTTGCTGAAGGTGCTTATAAGCTGTATCAGTTCCTTGGTTGAATCTTTGGGGTCACTCAAGTATACTATCATGTCATCTGCAAACAGGGAATGCTTGACTTCTTCCTTTCCCATTTGTATCCCCTTAATCTCTTTATGTTGTCTTATGGCTGTGGCTAGAATTTCAAATTCCATATTGAATAAGTATGGGGAGAGCAGACACCCTAGCCTGGTTCCTGATTTTACTGGAATCACTTTGAGTTTCTCTATATTTAATTTGATGTTGGCTGTTGACTTGCTGTTAATTGCCTTTATTAAGTTTAGAAATGTTCCCTGTATTCCTGATCACTCTAAGACCTTTATCATGAAGAGGTGTTGATATTGTCAAATGCCTTTTCTGCATCTAGGGAGATGATCATGTGGTTTTTTTTCTTTGAGTTTGTTTTTATGGTGAGTTACATTAAGGACTTTAGTATGTTGAACCACCCTTGCATCTCTGGGATGAAGCCTACTTGATCATGGTGGATAATTGTTTTGATGTGTTCTTAGAGTCTTTTTGCCAGTATTTTATTGAGGATTTTTGCATCAATGTTCATGAGGGAGATCGGACTGCAGTTCTTTTTTTGTTGTATTCTTGTTTGGTTTAGGAATCAGGGTAATTTTAGGCTCATAGAAGGACCTTGATAATGTTCCTTCTGTTTCTATTGTTTAGACCATTTTAAAGAATATTGGTATTAACTCTTCTTTGAAGATCTGGTAGAATTCTATGCTGAAACCATCTGGTACTAAGCTTGTTTTGGTTGGGAGATTTTAATGAATGTTTCTATTTCCTTAGGGGTTATTGGACTATTTAAATAGTTTATCTGGGCTTGATTTAATTTAGTTATGTGGTACCTATTCAGAAAATTAACCATTTCTTTGGGAAATATCAGTTTTGTCGAGTAGAGGTTTTTGAAGTATGACCTGATGATTTTCTGGATTCCCTCAATGTCTGTTGTTATGTCCCACTTTTCATTTCTGGTTTTCTTAATTTGGATGTTCTCTCTGTCTTTTGGATAGTTTGTATAAGGGCTTGTCTATCTTGTTGATTTTCTCATAGAAACTCTTTCTTTCATTAAGTTTTTGTATTGTTCTCTTTGTTTCTATTTTATTGATTTCAGCTCTCAATTTGATAATTTCCTGGCATCTATTCTTCCTGGTAGACTTTGCTTCTTCTTTTCTACAGCTTTCAGGTGTGCTGTTAATTCACTAGTGTGAAATTTCCCCAACTTCTTTATGTGGACCTTTAGTGATATGATTTTCCTTCTTAGCACGTCTTTGATAGTGTCACATATGTTTGTGAAAGTCGTGTCTTCTTTTTTGTTGATCTCTTGGAAGTCTTTAATTTGATTATTTACACCTTAACCCATTGGTGATTCAGTTGAACATTATTCAGTTCCCATGATATTGTAGGTGTTCTATAGTTTTTATTGATGTTGAAATGTAACTTTAAAGCATGGTTGTCTGATAGAATGCAAGAGGTTATTCCAATGTTTTGTATCTATTGAGATTTGCATTGTGGCCAGGTATTTGGTCAATTTTAGAGATGGTTCCATGGGGTGCAGAGAGGGTATATTCTTTTTTGTTAGGATGGAATGTTATATAGATATCGATTAAGTCCATTTGAGTCATAACATCAGTTAAGTCCTTTATTTCTCTTCAAATTTCGATTTGAGATCTGTCCAGTGGTGAAAGTGGGGTGTTGAAGTTTCCCACTATTAATGTGTGAGGGTTTATATGTCATTTAAGCATTAGTAATTTTCTTTTACTTATGTGGGTGCCCTTGTGTTTGGTGCATAAATGTTCACAATTGAAACTTCATCTTGCTGAATGTTTTCTGTGATGACTATGTAATGCCCTTCTTGATCTCTTTTCACTGATTTTAGTTTGAAGTCTATTTTGCAGTATATTAGGATGGCTTCACCCACTTTTTTCTTAAGACCATTTAATTGGAAAGTTTTTTCCAAGCCTTTTATTCTTAGGTAGTGTCTATCTTTGAATGTGAGGTGTGTTTGTAGTATGTAGCCAAAAGATGGGTCCTGCTTTCATATCCATTCTGTAAGCCTGTGTCTTTTTATAGGTGAATTATGTCCATTGATATTAAGGGATATTAATGACCAGTGTGCTGCTGGAAGCCTGAATGCTTCACCAGCCCAAATGCTTCTCCAGGACAAATGCCTCTCCAGGGCAAATGCCTCTCCAGGGCAAATGCCTCTAGTTTCTGGTCCTCACGCCTTATATACCTTTCTCCTTTCTACCACCACTCCCTGGGATTGAAGGTGTGTGTCACCACGCCTGGCCATTTCCAATGTGGCCTTGAACTCACAGAGATCCAGAGGGATTTCTGTCTCTGGAATGCTAGGATTAAGGGCGTGTGCTACCACTGCCTATTCTCATGTTTAATATTGTGGCTGTCCTGTTCTCTGACCCCAGATAAGTTTATTAAGGTACACAATATTTTGGGGAGCACAATACCACCACACCAGTGATTGTCCATTACTGTTATTTTTGGTGGTTGTGTGTGTGTATTTCTCGTCTTTGGGGTTTACTGCTGTGTACTTATTTATTTCCTGTGTTATCAAGGGTGTATCTGACTTCCTTAGGTTGGAATTTTCCTTCTAGTGCTTTCTGTGGGGCTGGGTTTGTGCATAAGTATTGTTAAAATGGCTTTGCCTTAGAATGTCTTGTTCATTCAGTCTATGGTGATTGAAAGAGTCCCTGGGTATATTATTGTAGGCTGGCATCCAATTTCTCTTAATGTCTACATTACATCTCTCCAGTTCCTTCTGGCTTTCAAAGTGTCCACTGAGAATTCCAGAGTTATTCTGGTGAGTTTGCCTTTATAAATCACTCAGTGTTTTTCCTTTGCTGCTCTTAATATTCTTTATTATGTAACGTTAGAAATCAATAATATTTGACTAATGCACATGGACTGTAAAGCATCTCAATAGTCGATGAAATACCAACATCTTCCACAGTTAAGAGAAGACTTTAGAGCTCTCAGATAATTCTTTAAGGAGAGAGTCTTTAAAGAGAGGGTCTCATGATATATCGCTGCTGGCAGGGATGGAACGCACTATGTAGGACAGTCTGATCTCAAACTCACAGAGACCAAACTTCATCTTCCACTAATGGAAGCCCTGGGATTAAAGGCATGTATCAATTCTGCATGGTCTCATCAAGTTCTTTGAAACGAATATTACTAATCTACCAATACACCAATTTGAAGTTAGAATTGGACTTTCTGAATTTTCCTTTCATCTTTTTCAAATTAAGAAACAAAGACAGAAACAATGAAATCTTTCTTCAAAATTAGTTGCCATGAACTATTATTTTTGTTACAAATACTATCTTTAAAATTCCTTGCTGGGTAATACATAATTTTGAAACTGTAGCTACAGGGAGAGTCAAGCTAACTGGATGTGGTCGATGGTTAATGCAACATGAGATTTATGATTTTTGTGTTAACAAAAATGAAAACATGAACACACAAACACAATGCCCAATGATTCACTTTTCTATATATTCCTTCCTCACATGTAAAATTTCTTTTAATATGAGAAAATTATAAATATCAAAATTCATTGGCATTGTGAATCCATTTTTTTTTACTATTCTGTTAGTGTTTTCATTTAAAAGACATGACAAGTATGCTTAATTTTAATTTTTTTTTCTGACCAGCTGACCATATAAACAATAGATAACTGGAGTAAAGGCTCTACAAAACAGATTTTGCACAAGAAGTATATCTTAGAATTGCTCTGTAAACTTGAGTGTGAGGTTGAAAATGAGAGTCACACTTAATGTTGAACACAGAAAAAAACAGTGATGTGAATTCAACATGATGTCTTTTCATTTTACTTGTATTTGTCTTTTCATTTTACTTGTATTTGTTTTTACAAATGGATATATTATGCAATGAATTCTGATCATGGTTTCCTTCCAGGGCCTCCTAAAATATCTTAAATATCTCACTACTCCTCCAACACCAAGCCTTCTCCCTCTTTAGAAAATGCTGGGAAAAATAATGATACAAATAAAAGAAACAAAAAACAAAGAAATACACACACAAACAAAAACACCATTTCAGAAATCATATTACACAAACAAAGACAAGTAGTTCACATACAAATGCACACACACATACACACATAAACACACATTCAAAGAATGAAATGTGAGACAAAATATTTACAAAATGTCATTTATAATCTTTTCTCTTGTCTGTCTACACTGGGGCATTGGACATACCCTTAAATTAATTTTTTATTCCAAGAGAGATTAAATTGGAAATAACTCAATGTCCATTTCAAGCTATTAGTGAATGGAGATAGCTTCTTTGTTAGGAGTGGGTGCTCCTGTCCATTTCTCCTCTCAATGATGTGAACCAGTCAGGGATGAAATTGTTCAGGCCATATAAGTACTGCAACAGTTTCTGTGATTAACATTTGTGACTCAGTATTGATAGCTGCTTGTAGTAAAAGTCATGGGAGTATATGGCAGGTGACAGTGTTCAGAAGGTCCATCTATCTTAACCAAGGGTCCAGGTGGAGGACTTAACCATCATTAAAGGTGGGTTGGAGTTATAGCTTTTTGAATCAATTGTCTGTTTCTTGTTATAAACTTCTCATGCAATAACAGCTATGATATCTTTGCGTGACCATGTATTTCCATAAATGTATATGTGCAATCTTATGATTACATCTCATGTTATGGGCACATATATCTGTGAGTGTTCATGATGATGATTTTTCATTTAGCTTTGTAATTTTGATATATAGAAAATTTACTAGGATATTTTCATAGTCCAATTCATTGTCCCATAATAATATAGACACTTAAAACCTGCTTTGTTCATTTTTCTCAGTCTAACGGAGAAAATCATAATCTCTACTAAGTCTAACACACACTGCACACATTTTGCTGGTTTTATCTCAGAGGAAGTTAAAACTAGACTAAATGCCTAAATTAAGTCAGTGGTATTATACGCATAAATTTTTAAATTTTTCCTCTGTTTGTTTGTTACAAATATCCATTCCTATATAATATCTTCTCTCTGCATTAAAATTCCTCTAGGAGAATGCTTGGAGGGTTAAATAATCAAAATGTAATCAAGCATTTGATCCACATTATCCATATGTCCTTCCTGTACTTTCTTTTCCACCAAGGCCAATTTTCTCTCACCTTCAGGTGATAATTCATTGGATTAATTAAGTCCTTGTCCCTTTCTCAGATTTTGAACACAGCAGTTCATCCTTTTTAACACAATAAGATATTTTAGTTGGGAAATAACACCAATAATATTTGAAAGTCATTAAGAGTCTATAATTGATTTCTCCTAATTTGTACCTTTTGTGGTATAATTTTTGTAGACCTATTTTATATCCTAAATATTTAATAGAATCTTCTCTTTATATCTTTTCAGGAGCAATGTATATTCCCACAAAAAGGCAAATGTTTCTTTGCCCCTTAAACAGTCTTTGAAAAAGATCTGCATTTGAATCTGCTAGTAAAATATTGTCCATGTAATGATAGAGTATAGATTTAGGAATTTGTTCATGTACTACATCCAATGAACGTTGTACAAAATATTGGCACAGTGTTGTGCTATTGAACATTCCCTTGGAAAACCCTCCATTGCTCACTCTCATGGGGCTGAGAATTGATAAATAGGCACCATGAAGGCAAATCTTTCAAAATGAAAGCAAATCTTTCTTTGTCCTTTTCTTATAAGGCTATTAAAAGGAAACCTTCTTTTAAATCAATAAGAAGACAGCTTATAGGTAACAAAGTAGTCATAGTACTAACATATTGTAGAGAGCCTATAGGATGCTTTACTTTGTTAACTGCTCTTAGGTCTCCATTGACCAGATTTCTTTTTATTAACAAATAAAGGTGAATTCCAAGAGCTAGTTGTTTCTTTGATATGATGGGGATTTAACTGCTGTTGTCAAAGCTTATCTAAAGCCTGTAGTTTCTGTGTTGTTAAAAGCCATAGCTGAATCTATACAGGGTTGTCTGTTAACCATTTTAAAAGTAGAGCTATTGGAGCTTGAAAGATCGCCAATTGTTCTTGTGCAATCTATATGGGACACCACTGTCCTTTTTAATAATAATTAATAATAATAATAATAATACCTCCTATTATTTCCTTAGAAGAGTAGTATTTTGTGGATTGTGTCTGACTTTGGAAAAATGTTAACCTGGGCATTCCATTGTTTTAATAGATCATGACCCCATAAGTTCAAAGCCG
>CABHPQ010070326.1:0-16512 GCA_902168405.1 Peromyscus aztecus
CCTGGGGATTGAGTTCAACCTGGTAGATTGAGTTCAGGCAGGTCCAGTCCCCTCCTCCCTGGCTGAGCTAAGTGTCCCTGCATAAGCCCCAGCCATGCACAGAGGACAGGTCCCGGTCCCACTGCCTGGATGCCTCCCAAACAGATCAAGCTAATCAACTGTCTCACTTATCCAGAGGGCCTGATCCAGTTGGGTGCTCCTCAGCCACTGGTTCATAGTTCATGTGTTTCCATTCGTTTGGCTATTTGTCCCTGTGCTTTTTTCAATCTTGATCTCAACAATTCTTGCTCATACAAACCCTCCTCTTTCTCGCCAATTGGACTCCTGGAGCTCCACCTGGGGCCTGGCAGTGGATCTCTGCATCCGCTTCCCTCAGTCATTGGATGAGATTTCTAGCATGACAATTAGGGTGTTTGGCCATCCTATCACCAGAGTAGGTCAATTCGGGCTGTCTCTCACCCATTGCCAGCAGTATATTGTGGGGGCATCTTTGTGGATTTCTGTGGACCTCTCTAGCACTTTGCTTCTTCCTATTCTCATGTGGTCTTCATTTATCATGGTCTCTTCTTTCTTGTTCTCCCTCTCTGTTCTTGATCCAGCTGGGATCTCCCGCTCCCCTAAGCTCTCATTCCCTCGAACCTTGCCCTTCATTACCCCCGATTCTTGTGATCCCTTTGTTGGATGGGTCTTTTGTTCCTTTATTGTCTGTTTCCTTTATTGTCTTTTGCCCAGAATGGCCAAGGGTTCTGGTGATTGGCTGGTTGTCAGGTCCAGTAGGGTTCTCTCAGCCGAGGTTTGTGGGGGTTTGGGTGCCTAGATCTAGCATATTGTCCAGTTCTTCTGGCTGCTGTGGGCTTTACTTGTGCCTATGGAGTCTCTTCTTCCAACTGGTGTGGGTTTTGCTTGTGCCTGTTCTTCCAACTGGTGTGAGTGGCACTTGTGCCTATAGGACCTGCAGATATATCTGGAGAGGGCTGCTCATGGGGAGGCTGCTCTTATTCCAGTTGGTGCAGGTGGTGCTTGTGCCTCTAAGGGCTCTTCATCCAATTGGTGCAGGTGGTGCTTGTGCCTCTAGGGGCTGCTGACTTTGTGGGGGATGGTTGGCCAGGGGGGAGGATGATGGGCTTGGGGGGTTTGGGCCACAGAGTGAGTCTTGGAGATTACAGGGTCCAATGGGCGGTGGTGGTGGAAGAGCTGCTTGCCTTTAGGACTGGATAATTACTCTTTATATACCTTATATCAATTTTTCTCAAATCAACTATTGTGACTTGTATGTTAAATAATTCTGGTCCACAACTGGTCAAAATACAAAGATCAACAGTTCATGGCATGTCTAGCCACAATGGATAAATCCACAACACAACATGTCAAAAAGAGGAATGGAAAGATTGTAAGAGCCAGAGGCCCAGGAAATCTGTACAAGATTGTGTCTCCTAGAAATAATAGGGAAGCTTCACCTATGATACTTCAACCACATGGTAGCCTAAACCAGACCTGAACAGGGACAGCCCCAGTAGACATACTTAGGTGGAAAGGGGAAATCTCATAAGACTCTATCCCTAGAGAAAGAAATGCAGGCAACTTACAGACTACTGAGAGTAGAAGAAATAGTCTTCCCCATAGTTGAGCCCCTTAATAGTTGAGCCCAATACCAAGTGGTCAACCTGGAAATCACATACACACAAGCAATAGTAAGCAGACTCAGCAGGTTTTATTTATGTATCTGTGTATTTACATATATGTACCAACAACAGTTCAAGAAAACAAGGCAATGAATTTGGGAGGAAAAGAAGGGGTAAATGTGAAAGGGGCTGGAGGGAGGAAAGGAAAGGGAGAAATGATATAATTATATTTTAGCTAAATTTAAAACATCAAAAAGACACCAAATTTATTTTAAATACTTTGAGAAATATAAAAATAGATTTACACAATATTTGAGTATGATAATCAATTAATAACAACAGAGTTACAAACAAACAAAAGGATTAGCAACAGTCCCTGGGCCACACTTTGTGTAGAACTGTCTGTCATGCACTTTCCTATATCAATGACTTTCTTAATCATATTTCTTTGCATCAAATGCTTTCCTTCCTCAAATGCTTTTCCATTCCTAGTATCTGCTCAACAGAGTTGTTTTCCTGCCATTTCCAGCATGGTTTTAGGAATGGACTTGACTGGAATAGTAGGGTAATAAAGACAAGCAGATAGACACGTGGACACAGACAGAAATGCTGGTATCAGGTTATCTGGGCTCTCAGATGGAGAAACCACAGTACCTCCGAAATTCAGCAACAGAAAAAGAAGAGTGGAAGGGGAAAATGTAAATAGAAATGAGCAAATAATGGTAGGACACAAGGAAGCACTACCTGAAGATACAATGAAAACAGAAAGGAAAAGAAATGCAGACAACTTAAAACAATTTCAGGACTTGAGAGGCGAAGGCAGAAAGATGCCTTCAGCCTCAAAGACAACCCTAAAGAAAAGCAAGCAAGCAATCAAGCAATCAAGCAATAAAGAAAGAGGTTGAGGTTACTGGAGAAATGACTCCGACATTAAGCACTGACTGCTCTTCTAGGTTCCTAGCGCCCACAGGGTGACTGACAACTGTTTCTAATTCCAGTCCTAGGGGATTCTGACTCCCTCTTCTGGTCTCCTTGGGCACTGCTCACACATGGACATAAACCTACACATGGGCAAGATACTCATACACAAAAAATAAAAATAAATAAACCTTCACAAAAAAGAGGGAGGGAAGAAACAAGAAAAGGAAAAAAGAGAGAAGGAAAAGAAATGAAGGGAAAGAGAGTGGGAGGAAAGAATACAAAGAAAGTGAGGTTGGGGAAAGAGAGAGAGTAGGACAGGATAAAGCTAGCTCACACAATTGAAGCTACATTTCAAATAAGTATAAAAGTGAAGGTGAATAAAGGTACTTGCCCCCAAGCCTGGTCACCTGAGTTCAACTCCTGGAACCTACATGGTGGAAAGAGAACTCCCACAAGCTGTCTTCTGACTGCCACATATATGATATAGAATGCATGAACATACATGATAAATAAATATAAAAAATGAAGACAGTAATGGAAAGACAACTGGACAGTGTACAACATCTATTTCTAAGTGATCACTTACATGACTTCAGAGGTGAAATCTGTCTATTCGTGGTCTCTAGTCCTGGCTCAAGGCAAGAGTTTTCTGTATGTTCTCACTTGCATGGATACAGATGCAGAGCCTGTCTCTATGTGGTCATCCTCCTGGGCAAACATTCAGATTCTCTCTATGCAGATACTTGCATATTCACAAATGTAGAGTCTGATATATGCAGTCACTCATATACATTCATATTTTGACTTCCAACTATCTGCATTCATTCACAAGTGCATTTATTCTTGCTATGAATTAATTTTCAAGATAGACAACACTAGTTGTCTAGATTTTGTAGGTTTTATTCTAAATAAAAAGATCTATCTGGATCTTCTGTTATTTTCCATTGATTTATTGGTCTTTGTCCCAGGACTATGTTGGCTTTGTTACTGCTTCTGTGTATTATTACTTAAAATTAGGTATAGCAGTACCTTCATCATTACTCTTTTGGTAAGTGTTGTTTTCTGTATCTGAAGACTTATGGGCACTAAAATCATTTTTAAGATCTTTTTCTACTTCCATGAAGAATGATATTAGAATCTTGATAGGGATTGTATTCTGTAAATCACATTTGATACAACGGCCATTTTCACAGTATTTATTCTTCCAATCCATGAGTATGAAAGGTATTTACATCTTTTAGTGTCTTCTTTCCTTTTATCTTGAGTATTTTCAAATTTTCATTATACAAGTCTTTCATTACCCTGGTTAGGTCTATTTCAGGATTGGGGCAGGGCTTTGTCACAATTGTGAATGAGATTGTTTCTCTAATTTATTCAGCATATTTGGTATAGGTATGTAGCAATGCTTACTACCAATGTGCAGGTTAGTTTTATATCCTGCCATTTTGATGAAAGTGTTTATCAGTTCAGTTTTGAGTGGAATGTTTACCATGTCTTATGTATAGAATTATAGCATTGGGTTAGTTTTTTATCTTGCCATTTGGCTGAAAGTGCTCATTTGTTCAAGTTATGAGTGGAATATTTACTGTGTCTTATGCATAGAATTATATCATCTGTAAATAAGGATTTCATATTTATGTCTTCTTTCATTTGCTTCTTTTGTCTTATTGCTTTAGCTAAGAATTTCAGTACTAAAATAAGTAAGAGTGGAGAAAGTGCCTTGGGATCCCACACCGTCTCACCTCAAGTTAGGCCCCATTCCTTTTTACCTCCTAGCTCTCTGAGAAAGAGATCTCCTTCTCTGAGCTCTTCACCTTTGTGAATCACTAAAGTTGTGAAATCACTGCCCCAACCTCAGAACTCTCTGTAATCATTCAAGAAGTCCTTGTAAGGGACACATTTCCAACAGATTACTTCACTCAGAAAAATTATCAATCATAATTGATGAGGAATCAAAAATATTCCATGATAAAAACAGACTCAAAGCATGTATGACCACCATACAAGCCTTACAAAGATTATTGAAAGGAATATTTTAGAACAAAGAGAAACACTGGTAGATACCAAGCTACAGAGTAACATCAGCATGGTAAGAGTAGATGACTTTGGCACCATACATTCACCAATGGACAGGACATCCAGAAAGAAAAAGAAAGAAAGAAAAATATCAGAGTTAAATATCAGAGACCAAATGAACCTAGCAGACATCTACAGGTTATTCCCTAACACTGCAGAACATATTCAAATTGACAAATGTGTTAAGACAGAAATCTCATGCTTATCTCAATAGAGGCCAAAAGGCCTTTGACAAAAATCCAACATCCTTTTCATGGCGAAAGTGCTAGAGGAATTAGAACTAGAAGGAACATTCTTCAAAATATAACAAATTCACAGCCAACATCACCTTTAAATGGAGAAAAACTCTAATCAACCTTATTAAAATCAGGAACAAAACACTGCTAACTATCTTTATTCCTGTTTAAAATAGTGCTCAAAGTTCTAGCTTGAGCATAAAACAAGAGAATTGAAACAAAAGGATACAAATAGGAAAAGAAGCAGTCAAATTGTCACTATTTGGAGATGATGTGATACTATAAAAGATGCCAAGGACGCTGCCAGAGAATTCCTAGAACTTACTGCACTTTCCACAAAGTTGCAGGATATAAAATCAACATATAAAGAAGCTTTTTAGTTTCACAGTGTTCCATTTGCCTATTGTTGGCATTAATTCATGTGGATTCTGATTGCAGTTTTATTGAATCTGTAAAATGCTGTTGAAAGAATGGAGTTCCATTTAGAGTACATCTTAACTTTTCTGGCACTTTAAGGAGTTAGATTTCACATTAATGTCTTTGATCTACTTCAAGTTGACTTTTGGGCAGGGTGCTAGAAATGGGTCTAATTTCATTCTGTATGTGGACATTGAGTTTCCCTAGACCATTTGTGGAAGAATCTGTCTTTTTTGGCATTTTTGTAGAAAACCAGGCAGTAATAATTACATGGACATGTATCTGGATCTTCAATTCTATTCCATTGGCCCAATTTCCTGCCAGTGCTATGCTGTTTTAACTACTGTGCATCTGCAATATCACCTGAGAAGAGATATGATAGTCACTCCAGCATTATCCTTTTTTTTCTCAAGATTTCTTTGTCTAGCCAGGGACTTTTACACACACACACTCACACACACACACACACACACACACACACACACACACACACACATTGTTCTTTTGAGAAAACTTTATTCAGATTTAATATATATATATATTTTTAATTTAGTTAATTGTGGTGATTTTGCTTGGGATTAGATGGCCTAGTTTGTCATATCTCCATATCCTTTAGTTTTTCTTCCTTTTTCTTTTTTAAAATTGTTGATTTACTTATTTATGTATTTCCCCCTCTTATTAAAGATATATTTTCTCATACAATATATCTTGACTATAGTTTCCCCTCCTCCTACTCCTCCCATACAGATGCACTCTCTTTCTTTCTCTTATTAGATGAGAGCAGTCTTCTAAGAGGCAACAAGCAAACATGACAAAATAAAATATAATAACATTTAAAAAATCTATCATATTGAAGTTGGACAAGGCGCATAAGGAAAAGAGGCACAAGAGAAGGCACAAGAATCAGAGACCACACATTCACACACTCAGGTGTCCAATAAAAATACTAAACTGAAAGCTATAATATATCCACAGAGGACTTGGCACAGACCCATGCTGGCCCTGTGCTTACTGTTTCAGTCTTTGTGAGCTAATATGAGCTTTGCTCCACTGACATTGAGGGCCTTGGTCTCCTTATGTCCTCCATCTCCTCTGGTTCTTAAATTCTTTCAATCTTTTTCCAATGGGTTTTCTGAGCTCTGAGAAGAGGGATTTGATGGAGACATTCCATTTAGAGCTGTATGTTGCAACATAAGCTGTATGTTCTCTCTACTTAATGCCTGGCTTTTGGTCTCATATTTTTTCCCATCTGCTGCAGGAGGAAGCTTCTCTGATGCTGGCTGAGGAAGGCACTGATCTATGAGTATAGCAGAATATTATTAGTAATCAATTTTTGTTACTTTTTTAGATCAGTAGTATTTGGTTTCACCCTAGGTCTCTGGGGTATCTAGTCTCTGGTTTTCTGTCACCCAAGCAGTGTAGGGTATGGGTTCCATCTCAAGGAGCAGGCCTTAAGTCAAATAAGATATTGGTTTGTGCCACCATTGCCCTAGCATATTTTACAGGTAGGACAGACTGTAGATCAAAGGTTTTGCAGCTGGGTTGGTGTTTACATTTTTCTTTTGGTAGCCTGCAGAGTACCTTTCCACACCAGACACTATAACATAGGGGTGAAGGTATGTAGGCACTAGGTCAATATCTCCATGTTCAATGAGTAGTATTGTTGTCTTTAGCAATGGGGCCTTGCCATCAGTTTAGAGAGACCAACCTATTATCTTGGCAACAGCCCAGGTTTTTGGGAATTTCCATGGAACCCCTTTGGCCAACAACTCAATTGGATGTAACCAAGTCTCGGTACTGGAAGCTTCGTTTGGTGACAAGAGATGGCCAGTCGGGACTCCATCTCCCTCATTATTTGGATACTTCTAATGAATCATACTTTAATGAATTATTTAAATACTCCTAATAGATCGCCTTCATATATTTTAGGAAGCTTCCACCACACTGGGTTTTCATACCAACCCACAAATGCCCCTCAAATCCAGCTGTCTCTCCCTGCATTCCTTCCCTCAACCCTATCTCTGCTCACACTCCCCATAGAATCCTCCCATTCCAGCCCCCCATACCCACAAAATCTACTCTATTTTTGCCTTGTAGAAAGATCCCTATATTACAGCTAGTCCCTTTCTTTATACCTAACTTCTCTGGGTGTATGGATTTTAGCTCAGTTTTCATTTACTTAATGGCTAATATCCACATCTAAGTGAATACATACCATATTTATCTTTCTGGGCCTGGATTATCTTACTCGGGATTATTTTTTCTAGTTCCATCCATTTGCCTGAAAAATTTATGATATTAACTTTTTTAGCAGCTGAATATATTCCACTGTGTAAGTGTGCCACATTTTCTTTATCCATTCTTCTGTTGAGGAGCATCTAGGTTGTTTCCAATTTCTGGCTATTATGAATAGAGCAACAGTGGACATGGTTGAGCAACTGTCCTTGTAGTAAAATCAAGTGTCCTTTAAGTATATGTCCAAGAGTTGTATAACTGGATCTTAAAGTTGATTGATTTTCATCTTCCTGAGAAACTGTCATATTGATTTCCAAAGTGGCTGTACAAGTTTGTAATCCCACCAGCAATGGAGGAGTGCTCTCCTAGTTCCACATCCTTGCCAGCATGAGCTATTTATTATTGATCTTAGACATTCTGAGAAGTGTAAGATGGAATCTCAAGGTAGGTTAGATTTGCATTTCTCTGCTGGCTAAAGATATTGAACATTTCTTTGTTTCTTGGCCATTTGAGACCCCTCTATTGAGAATTTTCCATTTACATCTGTAACCACCTTTTAACTAGATTATTTGGTTTTTGATACCTAGTTTCTTGCATTCTTTATGTATTTTGGAAGTGGAATTGGAAAAAAAAAACTTTTTCCATCCTGTAGGCTGCTGTTTTGTCCTATTGACAATATCCTTTGCTTTATGGAAGCTTTTCAGCTCATAAGGTTCCATTTATTAATTGCTAGTCTTAGTGCCTGCACTATTAGCGTTCTGTTCAGGAAGTTGTCTCCTGTACCAATGAGTTCAAGGCTGCTCCCCACTTTCTCTTCTATCACATTCAATGTGTCTGGTTTTATGTTGAGGTCTTTGATCCACTTGGACTTGAGTTTTGTGGAGGGTGATAGATATGGATCTATTTACCTTTTTCTACATGAAGACATCCAGTTTTACCAACAACATTTGTTAAAGATGCTGCCTTTTTTTTTCCAGTGTCTATTTTTGGTTTATTTATCAAAAAAGCGGGTGCCTGTAAGTGTGTGGATTTTTGTCTAGGTCTTCAATTCAATTCCATTGATCAACAAGTCTGTTTCTGTGTAACACCATGCTGTTTTTATTACTATAGCTCTGTAGTACATCTTGAAATCTGTGATGGTGAATCCTCCAGCAGTTCTTTTATTATTCAGGATTGTTTTAGCAATCCTGTTTTAGTTTTTCTTGTTGTTGTTGTTTGTTTGTGTGTGTGTGTGTGTGTGTGTGTGTGTGTGTGTGTGTGTGTGTGTGATTCCACATATTTTTTTCTTCCTTTTTCATACTGTTTTCTTTTTCAGTATTTTTCCAAATGATTAACATGTCACCAAAAGGAGATAAAACCCAGATCATGTAGTGTTGCCCCCATTTGGAAATACATGAGATATTGTGGCATCTTGGCATTTAGTCAGTGGTTGGAAAGATTGGAATCTGTTGGTTAAAGTGAGGCTTGAATATTATATATAAATACATATGTAACCCATCCTTATTTATTTAGACTCTAGAGTCACTGCCAAGTTGTGTATAAGCAATTTAAATTAAACCAGTAGATTTCAAATTCTGGAACCAGGAAGAAAGCTCAGTTGGTAAAGTCCTTGTACAAGTGTGAGGAAATGGGTTCAGACTCTCTTGACCAATATAAAAGTCAGGTGGATGTTGCACATCTTAAATCCCAGCACTGAGGGGAAGAGGACAGAGAAAGGCAGATCCAAGGAATTCACTTGGCCAGCCAGTTTAGACATAACAGCAAATTTCAAGTTCAATGAGAGATGCCTCAAAAAATATGGTAGATAGGAGATTGAAGAAGACATCATGGCACATGGCATCAACCTCTGGTCTGTACATGCTCCTACACAGGAGACCACACCAGCTCAGATGCTTGCACACACACACACACACACACACACACACACACACACACACACACAAGCCACAGACACAAAGAACAACAAAAAGAGGTAGTAGTACCCAAGATTGAAATTAAGCTATTAGAGTAAACCAATTTGTCTTTTATGACCATCAAACATTTTGAACATTACTTACCTGTTCTGATCCTTCCAAATTTCTTGTTAGAATCTATTATATAACATTGTTATTGTTTAATTTTAATTTTCATTCTTTGCACTAGATGGTTTCCGAAAAGTGATTGGACTGCAGGGTGAAAAGACTAGCGAGAAGAAATTATCTCTGGAATTTCAGCATCCACTCTTCAAAAAAGGAGGAGCCTGTCTTCTTGAAAACATTAAGCGAAAGGTAGGAAGGGGACCTCTGTCTTACACATTTCTGAAGAATTTAGGGTAGCATTCAGTCCTTACTTTAAACATGTCATGATTTCTCTAAGTCTTAGCATGAAGCTGCTGGAATTAGGAACTGGTTGCTAGGTACTTTTTTGGGTTGCTGTAAACATGGCCTTTATGTAATTTTTGGGTAAACTATTTTTTGTGCTCTATTTTATTTTTGTGTGTCATTTTACTATGTAGGTATTATAACATTTTAGAAAATAAGCAGAGGTGGCTAGGATAGATTATGAAATAGTAACTTGACTGTTGAGTACTGAGGAAAGTAACTACAGATTCTATCTACATACACCCATATCTGATGACAAATCGAAAACTGCATATATAGTAGTTAAACAGTTTTTCACTTGCAAGATGTCTGTGTATGTTGTAAATTCATGTGAACTTTTATATACTAGAAGTTCCAGACCAAAAACAAACACAGAAAGAATGTCAATAAGAAGAGTGGTTCTCAATACATATTTTTTAAGTCTCTAGGAGTCTTAAGACATTTTTGCAGAACTATGACAGATCTGTTTTCATAAAAAAAATCTATAGAAATAATTTTTCCATATTTAGTCTCTCATGATTACAGTTCAATGTTCTTAGGAATGCGTGTTAGATTACATAACTATTCCAATTGTAATGTGTAATGTGCACAGTATTATAGCTTTTAAATAAATTAATAATTATACTTTTGTCAATTCAAATGTTATTAATTAGGTAAACATTTCCTTACAAGAATACACACATACTGAGCCTGTTTGCCCAGTGTCATCTCTTTTCTTCTCCCTCTACTTATTATTTTTCTTTGTTTCACTAGAAATGTTCACCTCCACATTAATTTTATACATATTTTTATATGGAGAAAATATAAATTTTGTGACCATATAAAATTTAATAACCACAATTGAGAGAATATAGAGAATATTTGTCTTTCTGAAATTAGTTTCATTCATTTCATTCTTATTTTTTTTTTCTGAGACAGGGTCTTACTATGTAGTCATGGCTGTCCTGGAACTCTCTCTGTAGACCAGGCTGGCCTCAAACTCACAGGGATCCACCTGCCTCTGCCTCCCAAGTGCTGGGAATAAAGGCCCACTCTACCATCGCCCGGCTTATTTTATTCTTTAAATATGATTGTTTCTAGTTGCATACATTTTTCTACAAACAACAAAACTTCACTCGTCTTTACAGTTGAAAAGAACTTCCATCATGTATATGTGCAACAGTTTCTTTATCCATATTCTGTGGTTGCACACCTAGTTTGGTTCCATAACTTAGCTATTAGGAATAGGGCTGAAAATAACATTTGTGAACAGGTATCTCTGTAATATGTTGACTTTAGATAAATCACAATGATTGATTTTTTTTTACTTAATGTTCATTTTTTTGGATTTTAAAATTTTATTTTATACATTTTAAATTAAAATGGAAGTACATTTCTTACACATATCCCTTTCCTCCTTCCAGACCCTTCCAGGTTCCCTCTCTCTAATGTCTTCTTCCATGGTCCTCTGCCCCCTCTCAAATTGATAACCTTTTATTTATTATTGTTATACACATGTGCATATGTATGCACAAATATATAACTACAACATTCTGAATCCATTTTGCTGTTTCTGTGTATATGATTTCAGTGCTGACCACTTCGTATGAGATAACCAATTAGGTGCCTCATTGCTGGGAGAGGGTAATTTTCTCTCTCTCGGTAGTCGCTAGGTACCTATAGTTCTTTGTCTAGGGGTGGGGCCCCGTGAAAGTTCCTCCTTCTACATTGGCATGTATATTACCATTGTTCTTGTCTTTTATATGGAGCTGTTTTGGAGTTTTGTTTTGCTTTGTTGTTGTTTGTTAGTTGTTTATTTGGAAAGACTATTTCACAGCAGACTTCCTGATATTCTGGCTCTTAAAAATATTTCCTGCAACCTCTTCTGTGATGTTCCCTGAACTATAGATGCAGTAGCTGTGTTGTAAAGGTATACTTTGGGGCTGCTTTTCCCACAACCCATTGATCTATGCATTGTGTCCATTTTCTGTGATGCTTTCTATTTTCTGTAGAGAAATGCTCCTTTGATGAGGGGTAATAGTTGTGGATAGAAGGATAAGATTTAAAGTGTAATAAGGATTTATGCTGGTCTTACAAAGTGCAAGTAGTAGATTCTTTTCTGAAGTCCATGACCACACTAGCCCAGAAAGTTGGTTAGATTTCTAGTACCAGGCATGACTTCCCTCCTGTTGAACAGAACTTAAGTCTAATTAGGCCTGTTGGTTATCACTGATTCAAAAGCCTCCTTCATTTCCATCTAGCTTCTATGGTGCCAAAAAATACTATGCATCTGAGTTAGGTCAGGCAAAGGGAACTCGTGAATGAAGAGTTCATGGCCACAGGTCTAGAAATAGGCCCATCAGTTTGCAGATGGCAGATGTTTAGGGGAAGTAGAGAAAGAGAAGATGAGACTTATCCAGGAAATGTAGTTTTCACACAAAGAGGGTTCAACAGAGGTCATGGGTTTGAGCTAGGTACCTTTCTGTCTTTGGTTAGTTGGGCCAGAGGTCTGTCAATCTTGTTTATTTATCTTCTCAAAGAATCAGCTCTTGGATTTATTGATTCTTTGTTTTGTTTTCTTTGTATCTATTTCATGGATCTTTCCTCTAATTTTTATTTTTATTATTTCTTGACATTGCCTGAATTTGAATTTGGTTTGTCCTTGCTTTTCCCAATTTTTCAGTTGCATCATTAAGTCAATTATTTGTGCTTTTTCTAATTTTTTCAATATAGTCACTTAGAGGTATAAATTTCCCTCATATGACTTCTTCTAATGTGTCCTGAATGTAGTCTGAGTTGGCATCTGTGTTTCTTGGTTTGTTTTTGTTTTTTCAGAACTTGGATTACATTGTTTCAATATTTGTGGCTTTCAAAGTTTCCATTGAGAAATCAACTGTTACTCTGATGGATTCTCTTTGTGGGTGATGTGTCGCTTTTCTCTTGATGCTTTCGGTGTCTTCTTTTTGTTCTGTATATTCACTGTTTTAATTATTATGTATAGCCGGGTGGTGGTGGCACATGCCTTTAATCCCAGCACTCAGGAGGCAGAGACAGGCGGATCTCTGTGAGTTCCAGGCCAGCCTGGTCTCCAAAGCGAGTTCCAGGAAAGGTGCAAAACTACACAGAGAAACCCTGTCTCAAAAAAAATTATTATATATAAAACCAATGGTAGAAGGTTTTTTTCTGTTCCATTTGCTTAGAAAAAAATCCCATCCTTTCACCTTAAGAACTGTCATTTGTTTGGAGGCAACAAATGAATAAATCTTGCTTTTAACCTAATCTTTTTGTCTTTGTCTTTTGCCTAGGGAATTAATATCCTTCATAATCAGAGTTATTGTTGAAAGATGTATATTAATTCCTGATGTTTTATTGTTTTGTGGTTTGGGGCTTGTCTTATTCCCCTACCTAACTGTTACAGAAGTGTAGTTTATTTTTCCTCTGGCCCTTATGGATGTCTTCCTTTTTATTCCAAAGGACTCCTTCAAGTAGCTTCCATAGAGCTAGCTTAGTGGTCATGAATGCCTTTAGCCTGTTTTTGTCATGAAAAGGTTTCTTTCCCTTAAATTCTTAAAAATATTTTTAAATTTTATTTTATAACTTAATTTAATTTTACACATCAGCCATGGATTCCCCCTCCTGCCCCCCTCCACCTTCCCCCCAGCCCACCCCCCATTCCCATCTCCTCCATGGCAAAGACTCCCCTGAGGATTGAGTTCAACTTGGTAGATTCAGTCCAGGCAGGTCCAGTCCCCTCATCCCAGGCTGAGCCAAGTGTCCCTGCATAAGCCCCAGGTTTCTAACAGCCAGCTCATGCACTGAGGACAGGTCCCACTGCCTGGATGCCTCCCAAACAGATCAAGCTAATCAACTGTCTTACTTATCCAGAGGGCCTGATCCAGTTGGGGGCTCCTCAGCCATTGGTTCATAGTTCATGTGTTTCCATTCGTTTGGCTATTTGTCCCTGTGCTTTTTTCAACCTTGGTCTCAACAATTCTCGCTCATACAAACCCTCCTCTTTCTCGCCAATTGGACTCCTGGAGCTCCACCTGGGGCCTGGCAGTGGATCTCTGCATCCGCTTCCCTCAGTCATTGGATAAGATTTCTAGCATGACAATTAGGGTGTTTGGCCATCCTATCACCAGAGTAGGTCAGTTCGGGCTTTCTCTCACCCATTGCCAGTAGTCTATTGTGGAGGTATCCTTGTGAATTTCTGTGGACCTCTCTAGCACCCTGCTTCTTCCTATTCTCATGTGGTCTCCATTTACCATGGTCTCTTATTCCTTGTTCTCCCCCTCTGTTCTTGATCCAGCTGGGATCTCCCGCTCCCCCAAGCTCTCTTTCCCTAGAACCTTGCCCTTCATTACCCCCACTCACGTCCATGTTGTTCATGTAGATCTCATCCATTTCTCTGTCATTGGGCGATCCCTGTATCTTTCCCGGGGTCCTGCTGTCTAGGTAGCCTCCCCGGAGTTGTGAGTAGCAGTCCAGTCATTCCTGTTTTACATCTAGTATCCTCCTATGAGTGAGTACATACCATGTTTGTCTTTCTGAGTCTAGGTTACCTCACTCAGGATGAGTTTTCTAGATCCATCCATTTGCCTGCAAGCCTCATGATGTCATTGTTTTTCTCTGCTGAGTAGTATTCCTTTGTGTATATGTACCACATTTTATTTATCCATTCTACAGTTGAAGGGCATCTAGGCTGTTTCCAGGTTCTAGCTTTTACAAACAATGCTGATATGAACATAGCTGAGCAAGTGCCCTTGTGGTATGATTGAGCATTCCTTGGGTATATGCCCAAGAGTGATATAGCTGGATCTTGGGGGAGATTGATTCCCAATTTTCTAAGAAAGCGACATATTGATTTCCAAAGTGGTTGTACAAGCTTGCATTCCCATCAGCAGTGAAGGAGAGTTAGAAACAGTTTTATTGCATTAATATGTTTGGGATGGTAGATGTCTTTCAGAACTTGAAATATATCATCACCTGGTTTTTAGATTTTTTCCCTTTGTTACTGTTACTCTCACAAGCCTGCTTTTGTAGGTGATGTCTCTTGTGTTCCTTTCAATATACTTTTTTTTGGTCTCTCTAGTTAGTGATTTAGCTGAAGGGAAGTTCTTTCATGTTTATTTTCTATTTGTGTTCTAAATGCTTCCTATATCTAGCTTGGCATCTCTTTTCATAACTCTGAAAACATTTACTATACCAACGACTCTCAGATTTGGTATTATCATAGCATAATGTGTATTCAGTCATACTTTTGGATGAATTCATCTGAGGCCTTTTTGAAACATTCTGATTCCCCCATCTTAACTTCAAGCACAAGTACTATATCCTGCTCTTGAAACATTCTACTGTTATCGTTCTACAGACATCTTCATTTCGTTTGCATTTTTTTCTTTTCCAGTATTTCAGTTTGGTTTTTCTTCAATGTTGCTATATTTGGATTTTTCTTTCATACATTATATTTACTTTATTGTTTCCTTGAACTATTTGAGTTCTTAGAATTCCTTCAGTTTATTTGTCTTCCTTAATTTCTTTGAGCATATTATAATCATGTTTTTGAGTCACCTAACTAAAATTTCATGTAACTAATTCTTACTAGAGCATAATTTTGTGGGATTAGTATTTTTTATTAAGAAACTTTTCATTCATTTTACATACCAATCACAGATCTCCTTCTTCCCTCCTCCCATCCCTCCAACCTCCCCTGTCAACCCATCCCCCATTCCCTCTTCCAAGAAGGTATGGCCTCCCATGGGGAGTCAGCAGAGCCTGGTACATTCAGTAGAGGCAGGTCCAAGTCCCTCCCTCTACTTCAAGGCTATTCGAGGTGTTCCACCATAGGTAGTGGGCTCCAAAAAGCCTTCTCATGCATCAGGGTTGGATCTGATCCTACTGACAGGGGGCCCCTTAAGCATATCAAGCTATACAACTGTCTTGCTTATGCAGAGGGCCTAGTCCAGGCCCGTGGAGGCTCCACCGCTGTTTGTTCCACTAGTTTGGTTCGGTTGTCTCTGTAGGTTTCCCCATCATGATTTTGATGCCCCTTGCTCATAGAATCCCTCTTCTCTCTCTTCAACTGGACTCCTGGAGCTTGGCCTGGGGATGAGTAATTTTTGGAGGACTAATATTGCTTTGGTTTTTCAAATTATGGCTTTCCATTTTGGGTCTTGTATATCTGGAGTTTAGCTGTTGGTTGAATTTATTTATTTTTAAATTTCATTATGATTAACTAATTAATTTCAAATCACCCTTACTATTTCAAGGGAACTCTTTGGTCTTTACAGATGGAACTATATTGTTATAGGGTTGAGGTATTGTTTTCATCTGCAAGACTGCTAATGAGGACACCAAATTTGATGCTTAGTATTCCCCTGAAGTTACAGTATTGTCTGAAAAAAAACCACTATCAAAGGATAAGTTCTCGATAGCAGTTCAGTATTAGCCCAATAAAAAAGTTATTCGTTCCTATATGCAACAATCATTTTAAGAACTAAAGGGGCATAGTTATTAGTTTGTATACCAATATATTAGGTGCTTTTGATATGAGTGGAAAGAAAAAAATAAACAAATAGCAACAGTAACAGCAACAGCAAGAATTCAGGGTAGAAGTAGTAGTGTTTAATATTAGCTTGACTGGGAAAAAGTAGAGGAGAAAAAATA
>CABHPQ010070330.1:0-16257 GCA_902168405.1 Peromyscus aztecus
TAAGGACATTGAACCACTTTCTTTGTATTTTGTGACATAGAAACTGCCTTTCTATGTTTGTTGGCATTTGCATATGATGGAAGACCTCCAGATATGAGTGGTTCCTGAACAATTCATGGCAGAATCCAATTAAGTATATTCATAAGTTGAATGTTATCATTTTGGAATATTTGCTGTTAATCATTCACATAAAATTTCAGCAAGCTTTTTGCCAAGATTCACTTTCATCCTTATCAATTCATCCTTATCAATTCATCCTTTATCAATTTCATCCTTAGTTAAAGTTATTACAATTCCTGTTGGTCTATTCCTGCTAGTTGATGAAGTCTCAATTTTCTTTTTAAAATTAAGTCAGAGATATTTTACACATAAATTCTTAAATGAGGGTTTGTTAGAAATATCCATTCCTATATAATATCTTCTCTCTGCATTAAAATTCCACTAGAAGAATGCCTGGATGGTAAAATAATCAAAATGCAATCAAGCTTTGGATCCATAAGATCCACATGTCCTCCCTGTACTTTCTTTTCCACCAAAGCCAATTCTCTCTCACCTTTAGGTGATAATTCATTGGATTAATTAAGTCCTTGTCCCCTTCTAAGGTTTTGAACAAAGCAGTTCATCCTTCTTAAAACAATAAGATTTTGTAGATGGGAAATAACACCAATAATATTTGAAAGTCATTAAGAGTCTATAATTGATCTCTCCTAATTTGTACCTTTTGTGGTATAATTTTTGTAGTCCTATTTTATATCCTAAATATTTAATAGACTCTCCTCTTTGTGTCTTTTCAGGAGCAATGTATAATCCCACAAAAAGACAATTTTTCGTTACCCCTTAAACAGTCTTTGAAAAAGATCTGCATTTGAATCACCTAGTAAAATATTGTCCATGTAATGACAGATGATAGATTTAGGAAATAGTTCATGTACTACATCCAATGAACATTGTACAAAATATTGGCCTAGCGTTGCGCTATTGAACATTCCCTTGGAAAACCCTCATTGCTCTCTCTCATTGGGCTGAGAATTGATAAATAGGCACCATGAAGGCAAATCTTTCAACATGAAGATAAATCTTTCTCTGTCCTTTTTTTGTATGGGTATTGAAAAGAAACCTTCTTTTAAAACTATAAGAGGACAGCTCTTAGGTAACAAAGTAGTCATAGGAATTCCAAATTGTAGAGAGCCTATTGGATGCTTGACCTTGTTAACTGCTCTTACGTCTCCATTGACCAGATTTCTTTTTATTAACAAATAAAGTTGAAATGCAAGAGCTAGTTCTTTCTTTGATATGATGGGGATTTAACTGCTCTTGTCAAAGCTTTTCTAAAGCCTATAGTTTCTGTGTTGTTAAAACCATAGCTGAATCCATACAGGCTTGTCTGTTAACCATTTTAAAAGTAGAGTTATTGGAGTTTGAAAGATCAGCAATTGTTCTTGTACAATCTATATGGGAGGCCACTGCTCAATTTAATAATAATAATAAATAATAATAACAATAATAATAATAATACCTCCTATTATTTCCTTAGAAACGTGGTAGTTTGTGGTTTGTGTCTGACTTTGGAAAAATGTTAACCTGAGTATTCCTTCGTTTTAATAGGTCATGGCCCCATAAATTCAAAGCTCTCTTAGCCAAGTATGGCTTTATTTGTTTTTATTATCAAGCTATCTTCACACTTCTTCACTTGAGATAATGTTCCAATCCTTAACAGCTGGACATTTACCTCATGAAGAGGTTAGTTTAGATGTCAACTTTGTGATGCAGTTATTGTAACATCCCCACTGTGTGTAATAACGCTTCCAAGAGAACATCATTCATGCATATTTTTAATTTTGGTCTTTTTTCCTTATAAGAAGTTTGCCAAACTTTATGGTTACTAATTGTTGGCAGCAGGTGCTGAACAGGCCTTCTGCATGGGCTATTTGTCCTAAGGTGCCCTTTTGTCCTTCCTTTTTCCCTGTGGTCATTAAGTCACAGGATGTTTACGATATAGCTATTGCTGGAATATTGTTTCAAGAATCAGCTCTCTGCTTGTGGTCTTCCTGTTTGGCTGAGCTGCTGGGATGCAGATGGGAACCTGAGGAACATACCCAGACCCCATGGAGAGTAGGAAGTAGCAGGGTATATAAGGCTGATGGATAGTCAATAAAGGAGCTCTCTTTGAATGATGAACCACAGTGTGTCCTGAGTGCTGTTTAACGTTGGTGTTGCTCACCAGTTCTCAGTTCCCAGATGTGCAGGTCATGGCACTACTGAATTTCCTGTTATTAATTCTATGGTTGTCCTATCAACACAAGCAGTCTGTTTTTTTCCAATATGCATTTGGTTGTTAAATTACTATTGTAGAAGGAAAGGACTGAACTGAATTTGCTGTGGTGCCCTGCATGAGGCAATATTTCTAGTTTTCCCAGCCCAGAGAAAAATGTTTGCCTTGTCTCGCTCTTGTTCATCTACCTTCATTCATCCAATGATTACCTTTACCACACTTTCAGCATTAATCCAGTGGGGAGATAAATTGTTGCCATTGGTTTCTTGAATAAAATATTCTTTTTAGGAATACCCATTTACACACACATTTCAAACACCACATTTACCACTACCAAAATATGTGACATTAATTTTCTTCAAAGGTTTTGAAACCACACTTGTTTTGTACACAGCATCATGGTCATGAGATGCAAAGTAATTTGCGTTCCTGAATCAATCCTCAAGGATGCTGATCTTTCTTTAATGGCATGGTAATTCTTTTGCATGCTGAATTTGTGTTCTCAAAGGTCAAAGATTCAATTATTCTCTATTTAGCTTCTACATTTGGTATCATTCTATTTACTGCTGAAGACAGCCTCTGTAAGAAATCCATGAAGGTATCTCTAGGTAACTGTATAATTTTATTATTGATCAGTTTTCTTTTCTTGCTTCCTCAGGTTTGACCCATGCATTAATGACTACCATGCAGAATAGAATTAAGGTTTGGTTTCACTTAAATATTGTCTTTGTATATAAGTGTATTCATCTTCTCCAAGAAGCTGATCCTAGGATATTTCCACATCTCTAGTCCTATATTATTAGTCTATTGTTTTAGTGTCCCCTTTGAACAATGCTCGCCATGGTAATTGTGCCATGTCCCCTCTGACAGTGGTAAATACTTCTTTCCAGTCATGAGGGACAATTTTATTTCAATTTAATGAGGACTTTTACATATACTTTAAAAATGGAGAATTTTTATGATATGAGCCTTTAGCTTCTTTAAATCTCATTGAATCTAACATTTCCACTGGAGTCCAATTAGATTTTAAGTGTCCTTGAGCAGAATGCCTGTAAGGTTATGGGATAAATTAAGTTTGTTTTTTTTTTTAAATAGGCTCCCATTCTATAACCATATAATTCAATCCTGAAACTATTTTAACTTTACATTCTTCTCTCTGGGTCTGAATTTCTCTGTAACTTATATTAAGAGGTTTTTCAAAATCAATCCTAAATTAGTTTCACATTTAACTTCTGCTGTCTAGGTCTGACTCTCTTTTTGATGCATATGAACAGGTTTTTCTAAAGCTTTTATGTAGTCACATAAAGTGATCAAGCAATTTAATGCTAAAATCATGATGAGTAAGCAGATAATAGTCATAATTGATGTTATGTACATCCCATCGGCATTACTTATCCTCTCATTTAATTGTTCCATTTTCAGATGCCTAATGTGTTATCACGGAGACCTAATTGCTTCCCTTGTAAGAATTTTTCCCCTTTTTTAATGTCAGAAAAATTTCTCTTTTATCTAATTTCATTCTTTAAATTATCTTAATTGACTTACCAAATTGTTGACTGCTTAGAACATTAGAAATCAAATGAGTTTCAAATTAACAATCTAGTGAAGTTCCAATCAAAAATGGAAATCCTGAGAGAGAAAGAGAGAGAGAGAGAGAGAGAGAGAGAGAGAGAGAGAGAGAGAGGACTACGTACCAGAAGAGAGAGAGTAAAAGAGATTCTGGCCATGTGCTCAGGCCTGAACTATGCAACCTGCCTGGGGCCAAGGACTCTATAAGCCCACAAACAATCCAGTGGCATGTAGCTTCAGACATCTGTAGCTCTGGTGGAGTGCAGATTTCAGCATCAGGACAGCTGGGACCTGCAACGCTGGAAACTGTAGTAAGTATGTAAAATATATTTTAAAAAGTCAAAAAAAATTAGAAAAATGGCTAAGAAGACAAATGTAGTAGCACATATCTTTAAAGCCAATATTTGAAAGACTGGTACAGGCAGATCTCTGTGAGTTTGAGGACAGGCTGTTCTATGGGTTGGATTCTAGGACAATCAGAGTCATAGAGAGAGTCTTTCTCACAAAACAAAAAATTAAACTAGCTAAGAATAGCAACTTAATGGTGGGTTAACCTGGGTTCATAGGTCCAAATGTCTTTTTTCATGGTCAAATGGTTCCATTTCTTTGAGGTATTGATGAGGCAGAACATCACAATCATGGATAACAGTTTAGGAGCGAATGCTCTATCCATAGCTATTGAGAAATAGAAAGAAAGTGCTTGGAACAAAAAGTACAATTAAGGGTTATGCTAGAACTACTTTAAATACTCTACTTGCTATAGTTTCCAAATATTTTCATGAGCCAATTTCCTTCTGAGGCTAACAGTGAAGTTCTGCAGATATGAATTCAGATACTTATAGCCTAAGTTATTCTCTTTAATATCCAGCTCCAAAGTTTCCTGCATTGGACACAAGACTTGAGTTCATATAACATAAGGCACATGACCTATTCAAACACCAGTGAAGAGGTTTCTGTTTGTTGATTTGTATTATGTTTGATACCATTTTGTTGACCAAAACATTTCAAATATTCATTTTATATCCCAGATTTCAAAAAATAGCTTTATGAATAGCTATTCACATGTATATGTGGGAAATATTAAAATCTATCCTATATTCTTGGTTAAAATTATTGGGTAACAGGGGGATTCTAATAAGTTTATTTTTACAGGGACTATCTGAGGTGGAATTCCTAGACCCTAACTAAGGTTAAAAATTGGATCTTAATTATTTGTAAGAATATGCAATCATCACTAGCAGCAATTAGCAGAAGATGAGAGTGTCTAAGCCCTTGTCTGAAAAGCCCTATTATCTAGTTTCTAACCCACAGGGTCTCATCATTGTCCTTTCCCAAAACCCTGCAGCCACACTAAATTTTTAGCAATATCCTAGGCCTCAACTATCCCCACAGAAAATCCTTGACTAGCAGAGTCATGGGCCCAAGCTGAACTGATTAGGGCCCACCAGTGCATTAACAGTACACCTGAAAGCTATAGAACAAGAAGCAAAGTTACACAGGAAGAATAGTTTCCAGGAAATAATCTAATTGAAAGCTGAATACCATAAAATAGAAACAAAGGGACACCAATACAAAATAGCAATGAAATAAAGTGTTGGATCTTAAGAAATACCACAGGATAGACAAGCCCTTATCCAAACAGACTAAAAGACAGAGAGAGTGATAGCATCCAAATTAAGAAATTCAAAAGGACAAAGGATACATAGGAAATGGCAATGAGGAAATCCAGAGAATCTGCAAGTCATATTTAAAAAAAAACTGTACTACACAAAAGGGGCAAATGTAAAAGAAATGAACAATTTACTGAAAATTTACTACATACCCAATCATAGAAAGACCATATAAACAATTTTTAAAAATATCCCTATGAAGCAGAAACCATCCTTAAAAATCTCCCTATTAAGAAAAGCCCATGACCATGTTGGTTCCAACACAAAATTCTTCCAGATCTTCAAAGAAGAGTTATATCCAATACTCTTCAAATAGTTTTATGTAAGAGAATTTTACCAAACTCCTTTTAAGAAACTACATCTACTCTTATTACCAAGCCACTCAAAGATGCAACAAAGAGAGTGAATTACACACCAAATCCACTTGCGAAATCAATGCAAAAATACTCAATGAATTATTGGCAAACAGACTCCAACAACACATCAAAAACATTATACACCATGATCAAATAGTCTTCATCCCAGAGATCCAAGTTTAATTTATCATACGAAAGTCTGTCAAGGTGATACACCATAAACAAACTGAAAAAAAAAACAGGATTATTTTATTAGATGCTGAAAAGGCCTTTGGCATAATCCAAAATCCCTTCCTGACAAAGATTTTGGAATGATCAGGTGTAAAGGGAGCATACCTAAACATAATAAAAACAATTTAGAGCAATCCAACCTCAAACCTAAATTAAATGGAATGAAACACAAAGTAATTCTACAAAAATCAACAGCAAGAAAAAACTGTCTGTTTGCCCAATATTTATTCAATATAATACTTGAAGTTTTAACCAGAGCAATAAGACGACAAAAGGAGATCAAGATGATACAAAAGAAAAAGGCACAAGTCAAACGTTCACTATTTGCATACGATATGATAGTATACATTAGTGAAGCAAAAAAAATTGACCAAGGAACTCCTAAAGCTGATAACCACTTTCAGAAATGTGGCAGGATACAAGATTAACTCAAAAACATCTGTAGACGTTTTATACATAAATGATAAAAGGGCTGAGAAAGAAATCTGAGAAAAAACACAATTTATAATAGCCACAAATAATACAACATACCTGGATATAACTCTATGTAAGCATGTGAAGGCCCTTTATGACAAAATTTGTCTCTAAAGAAAGAAATTGAGTAAGGTATCACCAAATGGATAGATCTCCCATGCTCATGGATAGGTAGGGTTAACCTACTGAAAATGGCCTTCAAAATCCATGACTTGAAGCTCTCTATATTGCTACAGTACCAAAAAAACAGTTGGTACTGGCATAAACCTGACATTAGAAATGAAGACCCTGACATTCATCCGCACATAAAAACAAGTAATGTTTGACAAAGAAACCAAAAGTGTACAATTGAAAAAATAAAGCATCTTCAACAAATGGTGCTGGCATAACTGGCTTTCAACATGGAAATATAGTAAAAAGATCCATATCTCTTACAATGCATTAAAATTAAGACCAAGTGGATCAAAGACACCAACATAAAAGCAGTTATTGTGAAACTGATAGAAGAGAAAGTAGGAAGGAGTCTTAAATGTGTTGGCACTGGAGATCACTTCCCAGATACAACCCCAGTGACACAGATATAGAGAGCATAAATTAACTATTGGGACCTCATGAAACTAAGAAGCTTTTGTAGAGCAAAGGATATGGTCAATAATACAAAGTGACATCCTAGAGGATTGGACAATATCTTCACCAACTCCACATGTGACAGAGGGCTGATCTGCAGAATATATAAAGATCTCAAAAAACTCGACATCAAAATACCTTACAGTCGAATAAAAAACAGATTATAGAGCTAAACACAGAATTTTCAACAGAACATGTTCAAATGGCAGAAAGACACTTAAGGAATTGCTCAACATCCTCAGTCATCAGGGAAATGCAAATCAAAATGACCCTGAGATACCATCTTACACCTTTCTTATTGTCTAAGAAAAATATTATGTAAATTCCCTTCAAGATGGCGAAAAAGTCACCACAAAACTGGGAAGAAATCAATAAACCCCTAAAAGATAACCAAGAAAGCTAAGAAAAAAAAAATCAAGGAGATGAAGGAAAATGTTCAAGATGTGAAGACTGAAATACAGGCAATAAAGAAAACACAAACTAAAAGAATTTTGGAAATGGAATATCTTTGTAAATTAACTGGAACTAAATGTGCAAGCATAACCAACACTATACAAGATACAGAGGAACAAATCTCATTCATTGAAGATACGAAAGAAGAAATAGATTCAGCAGTCAAACAAAAAGTTAAATACAACAAAGTCTTAACAAAAGACATCCAGGAAATCTGGAATAACATGAAAAGAACAAATCTAAGATTGTCAGACATAGGAGAACAATCCCAACTCAAATGAACAAAAAAATATTCAAAAAATCATAGATAAATAAATTCCGAAAGTAAAGAAGGGGATGGCAATGAAGGCACAGATAGTTGATAAAAAATGAATAGATCTGAAGAAAAATAAAAAAAGAAAAGAAAATATTCCCTCCCCACAAATCATCAAAACACTAAATGTACAGAATAGAGAAAGTATATAGAGAGCTGCCCAGTAAAAGGCCAAATAACATATGAAAGCAGACCTATCAAAATTATACCCAGCTTCTGAGTGAGAACTCTGACAGTCAGAACATCTTGGATAGATGTTCTGCAGACATGAAGAGTTCATTGTACCCCCCGCCAGACTACTACACCCAGAAAGCTTTCAATCAATGTAGATGGAGAAAAAAACATATTCCGTGCAATCAACAGGATTTAAGCAATATTTATCCACAAATACAGCCCTACAGAAAGTACTACTAGGAAACCCTGACCCAAGGATGTTAGCTGACACCACAAAAACACCAGCAATAGATAACTTCACACCAGTCAATCAAAAAGAAGGAAAATACACACACACACTATCACACACACAAACCAAATCACAAATAGCAGAATTAACCAACAGTCAGTAGTCATTAATATCCCTAATATCGATGAATTCAATTCCCCTATTAAAAGAAACAGGATAACAGAATGGATACGAAAAAAGGACACTTTTTTTCTGCTGTATATAAGAAACACACATAAACCTCAGATACAGATATCATTTCAGAGTAAAGGTAGGAAAAAGATTTTCTAATCAAAAGACGTCACAAAAAAGCTGTTGTAAACATCATGTTATCCAACCAAAATGACTTCACACTAAAAGTATTCACATTTGATAGAAAAGGAAATTTCATATTTCTCAAAGAAAGAAAATCAATCAAGATGTGTCTAACCTCTGAACAACTATGTCCCTAATTCAAGGGCACCCACATTTATAACAGAAATATTAGTAAAAATTAAATCTCACATCATCCTCCACACATTAATAGTGGTAGACTTTAACACTCTGTTATCAACAATGGACAGATAGGCCAGACAGAAACTTAGCTGATAAATATGGGAATTAACAGATTCCTGACTCTTAAAAACTTAACAGACAGCTACAGATCATTTCACCAAAACAAAAAAGAATGAAACTTCTCCTAAGCTTCTCATGGGACCTTCTTTAAAACTAACCACATAGTTGGAAATACCAAAAAAAAAAAAATAGAATAACCAACTTAATCTTATCAGATTACCATAGTTTAAAGTTAGAATTCAACAAATTCACAAATTACAAAAAGTCTTCATACTCATGAAAATTGAACAATGCTCAACAGTTTCATTCACCACTGGGTAAAGGAAGAAGTTACAAAGAAATCAATGACTTCCTAGAATTCATTGAAAATTAATCCACAACATAACCAAACAAATGGGAAACTTTGAAAGCAATGCTAAGAGCAAAGTTCATAACACTAAGTGCCTACATAAAGAACTAGTTGATGTCTCACATTAGCAACTTAAAAGCACACCTAAAAGATCAAGAGTAAAAAGAAGGAATTTCATTCAGGAGAAGTAGATGACAGGAAACGATCAAACTGATGACTCAAATCAATACAAGAGAAAATAAAGGAGCAGGACAAAGAAACCGTGAAACATAGAGTTGATTCCTGGAGAAAATCTGTAAGATAGGCAAAGCCTTATTCAAACTAAGCCACAGGGAGACAGATAATATGAAAATCAAAACTCTGAAAGGAGATGTAACAAGAGACAATGAGAAAATACAGAGAACCCTTAGATCATATTTCAGAAACCTATACTCCAAAAAATTGGAAAAGCTAAATGAGTTGGACAATTTTCAAATGAGTACATCTTACAAAAATTAATTCAAGACCAGATAAATAATTTACATAGACCCAAAATCCCTAAAGTAACAGAAGCAGTCATCAAAAGACTCCCAAACAAAGAAAACACAGGGTCACATGATTTCAGCTTAGAATTCTACTAGATTCTCAAAAAAGAAGCAAATACTAATACTCCTCAAAATTTTCCACACAATAGAAACCAAAGAAACATTAAAAAACACCATTTTTGAGTCAACACTTTCTTTTACACCCAAGCCACACAGAAGGGATTAAGAAAGAGAATTACAGACTAATCTACATCAGAAACATGAATGCAAAAATACTTAATAAAATACTGGCAAGATGAATTGAAGAACACAATTGGAATGGTTCAAAATATATAAAATCTATCCTTGTTATGTTCAGTAAGAACAAAGTAAAAAAATAATAATCTTCTCATTAGATCCTCATAAACATTTGACAAAATCTAATAACACTTCATGAGTGAAGTCTCAGAGAAAGGAGAAGTACAAGGTACATATTTAAATTAATGAATATCATATACAACCAAGCAACAGCCAACATCAAATTTAATGGAGAAAAAGTGATAGCAGTTCTACTAAAATCAGGAAGAAAACAGGTTGTCCTTTCTCTTCATATCTATACAATATGATAGTGAAAACCAACATGGTATTCAAAAATCTTGATTGAGAAATAAGACAACAAAAGGATGATCAAGAGAATACACATTAGAAAGGAAGAATTGAAACTTTGCTATTTGCAGATGATAATGAGGTATACACAGACCACCAACACTTTTATAGGGAACTCCAACAGCTGATAAACAGCTTCAGTAATTTGACAGAATGCAAGACTAACTCAACAAAATCACTAGCCCCCTACATACAAATAATAAAAGGGCTGAGAAAGATTTAAGAGAAACATAACCCTTACAACATCCACAAATATCATAAAATCTCTTCCAGTAACTCTAACCAAACATTGAAAAGACTGTGTGACATGAACTTTAAGTATGTGAAAAAAGAAATGGAAGAGGATATCAGAAAATGGAAAGATACCCCATGTTCCTGGAAAGGTAGGATTAACATAGTCAAAATGGTAATCTTACCAAAAGTATCTACAGATTCATGCAATTTCCATCAAAATCCCAACAAAAATCTTCACAGATCACAAAAGAACAATATTCAAATTCATATGGAAACAAAATACCCAGGATATGTAAAAACTCCTGTACAATAAATGAACTTCTGGAGCCATCCCTTTCCCTTACTTCAATGAAGTCATAAAAATGGCTTGGTATTGGCATAAAATGAAACATGGGGACCAATGGAATGGAATTGAAGACACTGATATTCATCCATATATCTACAAACATTTGATATTGGACAAAGAACCCAAACGTTACTATGGAAAAAAGAAAGCATCTTGAATAAATGATGCTGGCATAATTGGATATTGACATGTAGAAGCATGGCAATAGATCAATAGGTATTGTCATGCACAATTCATTTTGAGACAGATAAAGGACCTCGACAGTAATCTAGTTATTATGAACCTAGAAGAAGAGCAAGTGGGAAATAGCCATGAGCTCAGTGGCATGGAAGACCACTTCCTAAATATAACACCAGTACCACAGACACAGAGACCAACAAGTGATAAATGAAACCTCCTGAAAATGAGATGCTTTGTAAGAGAAAGGACATGTCCAATAAGACAAAACGAAAGCATACAGAAAGAGAGTAGATCTTTGCGAAATCCACATCTGACAGTGGGTTGATCTCAAAAATATATGAACAACTCAAAAACCAGATGTCAAAAGACCAAAAAATCTAATTAAAAATAGAGGACAGATCTAAACTGGATTCTCAACAGAAGAATCTCATATGACTGAAAGACATATAAGGAATAGCTCAACATTGTTTGTCTTCAGAGAAACGCAAATCAAAATGCCCCTGAGATACTGTCTTAAACCTTTCAGAATGGCTGAGATCAACAACACTGATGACAGCTTATATTGGAGAGGATGTGGCATAAGTGGAACACTATTCCACTGCTTGGGGGAGTGAAAACTTGTATAGCCACTCTTGGAATCAGTAAGGTGGTTAATCAGAAAATTGGGAGTCATGCTACCTTAAGATTCAGCAATACCTCTACTGGGAATACCCTGAAGAGGCTCATTCACACCACAGGGACACTTGCACAACTTTATTCATAGCAGCATTATTCATAATAGTCAGAACCTGGAAACAATAAAAATACTCCTAAACTGAAGAATGGTTGAAGAATATGTAGTTCATTTGGAATAGCCATCATGACAATTGCAGACAAATGTATGGAACTAGAAGAAATTATCATAAATAGGGTAGCCCAGACCAAGAAAGACAAACATGATTTGTACTCACTCACAAGTGGATATTAGATTTAAAAGAAAGGATAACCTAGCAACAATCCTAAACTGAAGAGAAGTTAAATAAAAAGTAGGAACCTTAGAGGAACATGAATGCAGGGCCCCCAAAAGGAGAAATATTTAAAGTCTCCTAGTGAAGCTGAGAGGATGAATAGTAGGCAGAGGATAGGGTATGAGGACATGAGTGATGGGGATGGCGAAGTTGAATGTGGGATGGAGAGGGAGAGGAATAAAAGTGATAAATTGATAGAGGGAGATAGTAGGGAGTTAGGAAAAAAAACCTGGATCTAGGGACATTTTCAAGCATCCAGAATGATGATCCCTGCTAAGACTCCTACAAAAAGAGGAGAGGAAGCCAAAATTGGCCTTCTGTGGTAATCAGATTAATGACTATTCTAATTATCTATTATCATGGAATGTACATCCTGGAAGTGATGAAATTAGATGCAATGATTCAAAGCTATGCACTTGGCTGAGCTTCTGCTGTTCAGTTGAAGAAAAAAGTAGAGATTTTATAAGAAAGTTTGGATCACAGTCATGATGGGGTGAATCCTAGAGATAGTACAAACAACTTGTTGAAGCTTACTGATTCTTGACTGACAGCAGGGGAGCTGGCATGCAGCTGAACTAGGAGCACTAAATGTAAGTGACAGTTTTGTGACCTGAGTTTGTGTATCCCCTAGCAGTGGGAACAGGATTTATCCAGTGTGCATGAACTTGCGTTTTGGAGCCTAATCCCTATGGTAGTAACCTTGCTCAGCATAATGCCAGGGTGTGGGGATGGGGTTGGTGCTGATTCAACTTAGTATTCCAGAGACTTGACTCCCTAAGCAAAGCCTTACCCTTTCTGAAAAGTGGATGGTGTCTGGGATAGTTGTAGGGTGGGGAAGAAGAAGGTGAGCAAAATGTATCTGTGATTGGTGTGTACACCAAGAAAAAAAATTAAATGTATGAAAGGGGCAAAATCAGAATAAGTAATCCCAAGACGGATATTGATGAATCTGTTATTTAAATTTTATTTTTGGGATTGTCTGTTTTATTTTGGACATATTTAAAGCAATAAATGCCTTAATTTCTAAGTCACCTAAGACACTGACATATAAATGATAGAGGAAGGTTTTAGTAAGAGAAGAGCCTTTTTTCTTGTTTTATCTGAGTCAAAATAGTATCATAGGGCACATTAGTTAACAAAAAATCTATAACTCTATAGACCATCCTATTAAAAGTACAACCTTATTAATTTTTCTTTTAGTGAGATATTAATACTGAAATAAACATTATCTTAACTATCAAGCAACAGGAAACCTGAAGTTTAAAGACATGGATTTAAGTCTTAATCTTGTCCACTTGTTTTTTGTCTTATCGTGGACTAGTCACTTAGAATGAGCTTCATGTTGTTCACATGCTGTGCCAGGTTTAAAGCTGCTGCAGTCTAACATATCTCAATGGAGGCATTGCCATCAAGACTGGATGATCTTCTTTGGTAGTTCTGGGATCATATGTGCCCTAACATTTTATGAAACATCATCTTATACCCTCCTTTTCTTTGGTAGAAATCTCAAAACACGGTCATCTTCATTATCATTGTCATCATCATCATCATCAGGATCAGATTCCAAGAGTAGGTAGCTATTCTCGGAATCCTTTGAGGATGTTCCCAAGTTCCCCTGAATTCTTGTGTATACTAGATGCTTGATGGACCATTTCCATGGGGTGCACTTAGAAACAGAACTGTTAGATACTGTGTCCAAGCCTTTGCTAGAGCTCTCATTGCTTTGGCCCTTCCTCCTCCTCTGCTTGGCCTGGAGGCAAGAAGGAGTTGGTTTTGGAGATAAAACTGTGAGACAGCCTTGAACACATTGTCCTCGATAGTCTCCTTTTTCCTGGAACAGTCCTGGTCCTCAGAGAGAACAACACAGTCAGGTTCCTCCACCTGTTTCCTGGCCTTAAGTGGATCAAGAATTCTATCAGATACACTTCCATTCCTAAGCTTGTCTTCAACCCCTTCCACCATTTCCTTTTCTGTTTTATAGTTCTCAGATGTTGTCAGAGTTTCCCTTCGTTCATGAATTTGGTTTTGCTCACAGCAAAATTTTCCATGGAGCAAATGAGTTTGAATTTTTGGTCTTATTGTCAGGTCCACTTTCTCTTTGCAAAATGTTTCTTCAATCGGCAGTTCACTTCTTGAATTCAAATCAAACTTTTCTCCCCTCACTTGTCCTTCCAGCAACCTTGAATTATCTTTCTTCTTTGTGCTTTTTGCTCTCCTAGACTTGGACAAGCTCTTCACTCTCTTGGCACTTCCTTTAGCCATCAAAAAGCTCTCATTACCATCCAAGGGTTTGTCAGAATTTGAACAAACATCTGAATTATTCCAGCCAGTATTGGTGATATTAAACTCTACTTTCTGGGAAGAGCCTGCCTTCAGTAATTGGTGGTTTAGATTCATGACTTTGCAATTATTTTGTACATCAGACTGTAGGACTGGGTTCACCATGCCCTTTTGCTTTGCCTTGGTGAAGATGTCCTTCTGCATTGGACATTTCTCTTTTGAACCCCTTTTAAAGGGCTGTGATAATGTAAGGTTGGATACTGAATTGGAATCTTTTGGACTACTTAAGCAAATGTAATTGGCAGGAAATTCAGCCGGGACCTCCAAAAAAGTATTCTTCTTCTCAATGTTGTGTTGGAAGGTATCTTCAACCAAAGAAATCGCCCTAGCCAGATCTTCAATAAGCTGTGTGGTCTGCACTGACTTTGGGATCTCATGTTCATGGTCGGGCAGAACTTCTTTCCTTGTCCAGGCTTGAAAGGCCATCCTCAGAGCTTTACAACCATGGACCAGGTAAGATGCAGGGAATCTCCCTTGCTCCCACAGACCTCCAAGAATGTCCAAGATTTGCTTTCCCACATGCCAACATATGGTCTCAAAAAAAGCAGTATGAAGAGGTCTCAAAAGCTCAGCTTCTTTTGTATCTCATAGGCTTTGAGCTGCAAGGTATCCCTAAAAGCTTGCAACAACTTACCAAATGAATGTTAGTAAATTGCAAAAGCTTGCAAAAGCTTGCAAAAGCTTGCAAAAGCTCTGGGTTTGGTGCCCTGGGTTTCGGCACCAAATGTTAGTAAATCGATGGCTGAAACTGTGAGGAGACAGTTCAGCCTTAGAGGGCGAGGTATCCCGGACACCTCAGAGCTACTTAGGACAAGAGCTCTGCCCTGAAGGTGTCCCGGACACCTGGAGCTGTTTGGCACAGCTGTGATGGCAGAACTGGAGACAGTTCAGCCCTAGAGGGTGAGGTATCCCGGACACCTCAGAGCTACTTAGGACAAGAGCTCTGCCCTGAAGGTGTCCCAGACACTTGGAGCTGTTTGGCACAGCTCTGATGGCTGAGACTGCAAAGAAACAGCCCAACCTTGGAAAGGAAGGTTTTTCTGACTTCTCGGGAGAGTCAGGCCTGGAACTGCTTCAGCAAGGAAGGGTATCCTGACTTTTCGGGAAAGTCAGGATATACCTGGTATGATGGTATGATGGGGGATGGATTCCCCGCAGGACACAGCAATCCTGCTCCTCTCCTGGAGAGCCACAATCTCTGGCTCAGTGTTACCAGCTCTTTCTCGCTCAGTCCACTATGGGACGTCCCAGCGAGGCTCTTCTGATCAGCTCCCCCTTGCTCAGTCCACTATGGGACGTCCCAGCAAGGTTCTTCTGTACAGCTCCCCCTTGCTCAGTCCACTATGGGACGTCCCAGCAAGGCTCTTCTAACAGCTCCCCCTTGCTCAGTCCACTATGGGATGTCCCAGCAAGGTTCTTCTACTCAGCTCCCAATGAAGGTCTTCACCCAATACTCTTTTGAGAAAGAGGTTTATTTGGGAAGGAGGAGTCCAGGAGAGTAACTGCCTCTACCAGGGTGGAGAGAACAGTTCACAACTGACCGGGCAGGGCGGTTTATATAGGATGTCTAGGGGGTGGAGTCAACTGTGATTGGTTAGTTTATTTTCTGCCCAGGGATTGGCCAGTTTTGTGAACAAGGGGCAGAGATGGCCCTGATTTCAGGGCCAAAC
>CABHPQ010070332.1:0-27378 GCA_902168405.1 Peromyscus aztecus
GGGGGAAATATAGTGGTATTTTATTTGTGCTGAAATGTGATTTTATTTGTATGTTAATAAATAAAGTTGCCTAGGTGTCAGAGCTATTAGCAAGCCATAGCGAGCCAAGTTTAGACCAAGTTGGTCTAAACTTGACCAACTAAGCACAAAACTAACCATTCCCTGAGCTTAAAACCAACCAATTCTTGAGCATGAAATCTACCCAATATTTGAGCTTGTTCAAGTCCTGTGCCTGCTCATTTGGCAGCTGCCTTTTTTCACCCTGGGAGATTCAGTGACTTCTAGATTCCTTCCTACCAAATAAATATCTTGAATGTGTTTTGGGTGAAGACCTTTCACTGGAATAGATGAGACTCTCAGTATAGGATTGAATCAGAGAAGCAACAGACACCTCTGCTGGCAAACTCCCTTTAAAGAGCAGAGCTGAAGAAACAACTTTTCACCAGAGACTGCTACATTTCTGCAGCATTTTCCTGATTGCTTAAGTGAAGCATAGAATAAAAATTCAGGCTCTAGTTGAGAAGAAATGGACACATCTGCTGGAAACTCTCTTGTAGAGTAGAGCAGAAAATCAGTTGACAGCTCTGCTGAGAAACTCCCTCAGGGGAGTGGAGGAGAGCAGCAATGGACATCTCTCCTGAGACACTCTCTTAGCAGAGTGGAGTAGAACCCAACTGTAAGGGCTCCCATTTGGGGAAAAGCAGGATTAATACATTTTGCTTGGAGATCATTCTCCACTGAAACACAGCATCAGGTATAGCCTGACTTCTCAATATTCAGGTTACCTTTCTCCTCACAGTAGTAGGTATCCAGGATACCTTTCCTTCTTAGATTTAGGTAAAGACTGACTTCTGACGGTCAGGGTATCTTTTCTTCCAGAACTGTAAAAACTTGCACTATTTTTTATTTTTTTGATTTTTCAAGACAGGGTTTCTCTGTGTATTTTGGAACTTGCACTTGTAATTTAAATGATAATGTAACCTTTTTATTTTGTACTTCTCTTAAATTGCATGAAATAACTAATTCATGTATAAAAATTTATGGATTTGTTTTATTTCATTTTCTGTTGTGATATAATATCAAAGTCAACTTGTAGAGTATAATTTGGCCCTTGGCTCCAGAGGGATACAGCATCAGCATGAAAGTGGCATGGTAATAAGTGTCAGACATGGCAGCTAAAGCAGGAGGCTATGAACTCACATCCTGAAGCAGAGAATAGGAGCTAGCAATGGTGTGTGGATGTAATTTCTCAAGGCCTACCCTCAGTCACATATTTCCTCCAGCACCACCAACTTAGAAGGATTGATTTCCCTGGCTTCAAGACTACATGCTAGCTTTCTGTTACATGAACCAATTCATGATGAAGAAAAACTCTGAAAGCTGTTAAATGCCTCAACACCTGTTAGAGGAATTAATGCTTACAAGAGAAAAACCTTCATGAAAAATTGTTTGTTTAAAGAGTTGTTTTACCGCCAGGCAGTGGTGGCGCACGCCTTTAATCCCAGCACTCGGGAGGCAGAGGCAGGCGGATCTCTGTGAGTTCGAGGCCAGCCTGGTCTCCAAAGCGAGTTCCAGGAAAGGCACAAAGCTACACAGAGAAGCCCTGTCTCGAAAAAAACCAAAACCAAAAAAAAAAAAGAGTTGTTTTACCTGTAATTATGTGATGTCACTGTGTGTTTGTGTGGGTATGTGATCATGCAATCTGGTTCCTGAAAATGTTAGACCATTGCATCTTGAAGATGAATGACAAGAAGTTGTCAAAATCAGACCTTGGTCCTGGGAATGAACATTTCTTAACTGTCCAGTCATATCTCTATTGCTGTAAGTATTTTAAAGCTTATTTATATCATTTTGAAGTCAGGAAATGGTGACAAACTCATACAAGAGAAAAACCCTATTCATGTAAATGATTTGGTAAAGACTTTAAACATCACAATTGTCTTCATTTTTAAGAAAAAGAAATCATGTTTCATTTATTTTTCATCATGCGCTTGAAGGAAGTATATTACTTATGTTCACTCAGGAATGATGGTGGAGATAACTGCATTGTGATTTCTATCTTGAAACTTTTGATGTTGATACTAAAGTGTGCTATATGTGTGATAAATACATTTATTTTATCACCCTTTTATTTCTCCTAAGACTTTTGTTCATTTTATATTGTACTAGTGATAGGTATTTTTCTACTGTAATGTATAGAATGGTATACCCATAATCTAAGTGTTGCACCGTTTACTTAAATATCAGGCAGTGTGTGATCATACTTTTAAAGTAAAGGTATCTGTAAAATGGTGGTGGGTTTTTGTTGCTGGCTTTATTTTTCATATTTTCACAAATTCCCTTGATATATGTGCTTGTACTTCTGTTTGGCTTGGATGTCAGTAATGATTTAGGGATGCATTTGTACTCATGATCCTCATGTGTCCACCTCCTGAGTGTACTCCCAACATGTCCTCTTTCTTCAACACAATTTAACAATGTTAATATTATAATGCTTAATGGAAGAGAATATAAGAAACATTAAATACCTCATGTGTGTATTCAAAGCAGTATTTTCATTTATCTGGTAAATATGTAATAAAGTAGGATAATCAGCAATCCACTATGTACCTCACATCATAGCCTGATATGTTATATATGTATATTTATATAATTTGATGTTCCATGATTGTCCCATCCCCATGAGTTAACCACTTGGCATCTCATCTTCAAGTACTTCCTTCCAAGAGAATTATCCAGAGATGCCAGGTAATATAATATCACCAAGATTTCTCTTGTAAGAAACATTTATGTTGTGTGTGTAATATGCTTATGGGTTGCAGGCTCATGGCAGGTATGTGAAGACCAGAAGACAACTTTGTGGTTTCTACTTTTGGTCCTCTTAATGGGGTGATCATCATCTGGTTTCCATCTTTGCACACCAAAGACCTTATCAATGAGTCATCTCACTGGTGCTCAAATAAGATTTGTAGAAATACTACAACATTAAATTATTGTCTTATTTTCAGGTTGTAAACTTAATTTCATAGAATGATAGAAGAACAAAGGACAAGTTGAATAATAAATCTTCTTTGCATATTAAAATATTTATACAACCATATGTTTTTAAAAATTTATTATGAGGAGTGAGCATTTGTTTATAACATTGTCCCAGAACCACAAACAAATGCCAGAGAACTGCCTCATTCTGTAAAGTTGGTTCTGCTAAGCCTGATGACCTGAGTCCTATCTCTGGGTGATCCATACTACTCCTGCAAATTTTTCTCTTATTTCTGCACTTGGGCATTGACATATGCACATTCTTACATCAGCACATAAATAAATAATTTTTAAACCTGAATAAGTGCCATTGATGTCATTTGCAACTAAATGAATCCATAGGTTTCATCACTAGAACTCACAAAGGGGAAGTAGATAATAGATACTTGTAAGTTGTCCTCTATATGCTACATACACTTCCTGGCACAGGTATAGACACACAAATACAGTTCAAACATTTTTAAGTGGATGAAAATAACAGTGAAGAAAATAACCCAATTATTGAGAATATATGAAATGATCTGGCCATTTAAATTATAGAATTTCAAAAAATTACTGTTCTTCAAAACAATTATGGTTTATTTTTAAATATTGTTTTATCCTTTCATTTTCTGATTCCATTGTAGGTCATTTAGAAACACATATTTCTGGACTTAGAGGTGCATGGATATAATCCTAGCACTTGGGAGAATATGTTGGGCCAATATCTGTGAGTTTGAGGCCAGCTTGTTACCCATAGTGAATTCCAGGGCAGCCATGGTTATGTGGACATATCCTGTCTCAAAAAGTTCCAAAAGAAAAACCATATCTCAAATTATGGAATTTTTCATAATATAATCTGGCTGGACTGTGGCTGGTTTCAACAAATGCTTTTGTTATCTTTACTCCCATCAAGAGAAATGTGGTAACAATGAAAGTAAAAAGCAATATTCACAGAGGTATAGAAATCCATTGAATCCTTTGACAACCATCTAGAGGGGACTTTCCTCCCCTTAAAGTCACAGGAGAGAGAAAGAGCAGTAGGACATCTTCATCATCACAATTATAATGACATATTTGGGACCTGAAGAGTTGGCTCAGTAGTACTGGTCCTCTTGGGTACCCAAGTTTGATTCTGAGCACCTACATCAGATTTGTCACATCTACCTGTATTTCCATGTCCTTGAGTGCATTTGCCTTGACTCTTAGGAAACCAGATATGGAAATGGTGAAAAGACAGATATGTATGTGATTTCATATTGTAAGAAAGGCATTCTTCATGTGCCTGTTATTTAAAAAATGAAATTTAATTTAAGTGCATAAGTTTTGCAAGATAGTATACGAAGTTCATGCTAGGTATCAATGGTGACCAGAATATGGTGTCTGATCCCCTGTGACTGGAGGTACAGTCAGTTGTAAGCTCTCTTGTGAGTGCAGGATATCAAAGTAAGGCCCTGTGTATGAACAGGTAGTGTTCTCAATGCTGAGCCTTCTATTCAAGCATATGAACATGTCATTAATAGTGGTAAGATGTGGATGACTTATCTAAGTTCATCTTTACCTCAGCCCAGATGACCCAGAAGATATATAAGGTGGATAGCATCAGAAACTACCTTAGATGTGGTGCTCCAAGAATTTGTTTTTACTCTTCCCCAACTGAGATTTTATTGGTTGAGGAGCAGAGTACACAGACATTTCAATTCTTAAAACATGTACCCAAACTCTAAGAGTCATACATTGTCACATATCCAAAACAGCCATCTGTTGTTTCTCTTAGAACTTATTCCAGTGATGTTCCATCCTAAATGTGGCAAGATTTCCTTAAGACCCCACAAAGCAACCAAATGCTCACAATCATCCCTCCATTGACTCACAGGTTTATGCCACATACAGTGCATATTCAAAATTTCAGTCTTTCAAAGCACATTATCACAATTGTTAGGAAAATGGACTGTATGACCAGAGACAGTTCTGACAAGGCAAAGACCGAGGAGTGATTTTTTTAGGAAATATGAGACTAGATATACTAGAAATATGAGACCAGATATAACTAAGAATATTCTAGACACAAATGCATGACCATGAGACTCCAAATTACCATTTAGAATGCTTTGTGTTGTAGGATATAAAACTAGACCCCTCTACTACCAAATGTTATGGTGACCCCTGAAACAGTCACATCCTCTCCTGATTTAGTATTCTGCTATTTTCTGGTTGTATTTTAAAAGAAAAAACAGCAAGTGATTTAATCTCTTAAAAAGTCATTTACACTTACAATATGGAATGAAATGGGATTTTCCCCACCTTTTTAAAATGTTTCTAGAGCTACTAAAAAAGTCACATTTCAAAAGAGTTGGCAAAAATATCCCTCTGGATTGTACAAGAAGCGAGGTGGGGACACTGACAGATGTGATGGATGGTTAGTCACACTTGGCTTCTTGTACTTTTACTTCAGAGACTGGACTCTGTTTTTCAGTCTCTTCATTTTATGCTGGCAGATCTGTAGTTTCCTGGTCAGCCACTTCAGCCTGTTTGCCCTTTTCTCCCCTCTTCCCTTTCGTTTGCACTTTTTGTTGATGATTTACCCTTTTCCATGGCCTTTTCCAGCTTTGCATCCACCTTGGCAGGGGCAGGCTTGGTTAACAGCCTCACAGAGCATCACTTGAGCTCTTACTTAATCACTCCTTCCTCTTGGGCATCAATTGTGTTGTCACTGGGTAGGAGGAACGTGTGATGCCGAACCTTTCATGGTGCTGCACTGCCTTAGCTACCACCACATGAACTGCAGGGGCAGCGGGAGAACTGGTCCAAGAATTTTCTAAGCCCAAATCTCCACAAAATGAGGGAAAAATACAAAAAAATATCAGGAAAGGAACTGACAATAAAGGTCTTTAAAAGATAATTGACCATTTAATCCAAAGCACAAGAGTGAGTTTATCTCCAATGTGGTAAATAGGTAAATTAGAGCCCAGAAACTCACATGTCAGGTGTTCCCCTTCTTGAGTTTATACCTCCTGTAAGGAGAGAAAAGGAACTTGCAGGTATGACTTGTCTGAATAGGATCATTTTCTGCTTCCCTGATGCCTGAAAAACCTTCAGTTTGGATCTCTGAATGGTGGTGACACTAGAAGACATCCAAGTTATGAGGAGATCCTGAGACTTGAAGTCTAAGGCTAAGGCAATCAGGCGTCTACAAAGAGCTGTGGAGTTTTGAAGAAATTTTAAGGATGGACCTTTGGGGGTAAAAGCCCAAGGTTCAAATGCCAGAGCAATGCTTGAGGCGTACCTGAGGACAAGCTGGCATGGACTGTACTCAGTAATCACTCAGATGTGGTGGTGAGCCACCTCCATATGCCAGAAATCATGATTGCTAACCATCTCTTGTAACTCCATTTCCAAGGGCTCTGATTCCCTCTTCTGGTCTCTGCAGGTACTGCATGAAGAAACAAGCGGGTAAACATTCATATACATAAAACAAAGCATAAAAAATGAAATTCTTAGCCAGGCAGTGGTGGCGCACGCCTTTAATCCCGGCACTTGGGAGGCAGAGGCAGGCGGATATTGGTGAGTTCGAGGCCAGCCTGGTCTACAGAGTGAGATCCAGGAGAGGTGCAAAGCTACACAGAGAAACCCTGTCTCTAAAAACCAAAAAAAAAAAAAATGAAATTCTTGCTGGAGGGTGGTGGTGCACACCTTTATTCCCAGCACTTAGGAGGCAGAGGAAGGCAGATCTTTGTGAGTTCAAAGTCAGCATGGTCTACAGAGTGAGTTCCAGGACAGCCAGGACTACATAGAGAAAACTTGTCTTGAAAAACCAAAAAAAAAAAAAATGAAATTTTTAAAAGCCAGCTGATGGTGGTGCATGCCTTTAATTCCAGCACCCAAGAGGCAAAGGCAGGTGAATCTCTTGAGTTCAAGGCGAGCCTGGTCTACAGAGTGAGTTCCAGGACAGCCACCAAAGCTACAGAGAAACCCTGTCTTGAAAAAACAAATAATAATAATAATAATAATAAATAATAATAATAATAATAATAATAATGAAATGCTGTATGGTAATGTCACAGCCTTGAGATAGACAGCAGTCAGGGCTTAGTTAAAATGAACTCTTTCTGGTCCTTCATAGAAGCATTTCTGGCCTTCTGAGCCAGCTTACTTGTAGACAAAAGAAGCCTTATTCTGAGATTAGAATAGCTCAGAATAGCTGTTCATTTAAGACCACTATTCACAGTATGAATAGGAGACTTTCTCATGCCTTTTTTTTGTATTTGTGTTCTATGTCATTTGTGTGAGAATTGTGGCACTGATACATCCTTTAAATGTATCTTTTAGGTTATACATTATGATCTATTTCTCTTTTAAATCATGCATCATGATATATTTATATTTAGATCATACTGCATGATCTAAAAGAGTTTTGATCTATAAATCTCCATCTACCTAAGTGACTAAACTTACATTCTCCTGTCCCTTCTTAAATTGTTCAATGTGTTACCTCAAGCCAGAACTTAAGAGAAACTTAAGGATGACAGCACATGTGGCATGCAAAATCAGTGCCAGACTAGCTTCTCTTTTGACATTAACCACCACTTGATGCATGTTGTTATTTAAGATATTCTTGTTCATTAAACTTTTAGGTGTGTGGAATAATTTATCCCTGGGGAGGTATATTCTGTAAGAGCAGTACCTCCAGCATTGTAGAAAAAATTTTCTGAGACAAACTTCTTTATTCTGGACCAGGGTGGCATGAGCACACTCCATTTCACTGTGCTGTCCTTGTGATTAAATAAACCACAATTTTAGATTGAAGAACACAACTACCACTGAGTTTTAAAATAAAAAAAATGGGTCATGTAGTCAACTGTCCTTTTCAGTAACAGGAAAAGGATTTTTGTGTGCCTGCAGAGCAGAATAGAAAGAAAAGTTAATTGTGTACACTGTGTAGGAAAACAGGGTAGGCAAATAGCTTCACAAGTCACCATTATGAAATAGGACCTGATTGTGGCAGGATCTGTTATTTTGTAATTCCCCAACATGTATTTATCCATGTCATGTGAGTGAAGGCAGGCTAGATTTTGGGTGTACAGTTTGGGAAGGTTAGCTTGAGCCCATGAATGTTGAATTTTGAATAAAACACTCTCCTATGCAGATATTTTCATTCCTGCTTATTATGGTTATTTCCATTAGCTGTAGTTATGTGTTCCAGATCACAGGTCTCAGCAGCTAATATTGCACATAGAGGCATGGTGATATGATATATTATTAATACCATCCCCTCTACCAGAGAATGGTTTTCTCTTTTTCAGTAGAGCTATGTGTTTTTTTCAATTCTTTTTATCTTTTTAAAAAGACAATTATTTGTTTCACTGTTAAAATTTGATTTTGTTTAAATGCATCACTGCTCTAATCTATTTGTTTCTATTCCCCGTTGTTTTCAGGTCATTAGAAATTTCTTTCCATTTTTCTCAAGTGCTGTTGATTATTTACTTCTGTTTAGAGCAATGTCTCCTGTTGCTCAGGCTTGCTTTATACTATGCAGTTGAGAATTGCTTTGAACTGCTAATTCTGCTTCTGCTGCCCAGTATGGGAAAGAAAGTTCTGCAAACTGCTTCAAGGCTGGACCTTAACTGGTCAATGAGAAGGAAAAATAGACAAGTAAATGAGTGTCCTCCAACTTCCCTTGATTTTATTGCAAACTTACAAATGAAGAGGGCCCTGTATAAGAATTGAGTTCACTGACCAACTTTAAACAGGTATAGTCCCATTACAGAAAGGGATGGGCAAGAAGGAGCACAAAAGCTCTCCTCCTTTGACCGTAGCTCACATTAGAAATAAGTAGTGAGATAATCAATTTTATTTTTTGAGGTAATCAATTTTAGATGATTATTAATTGTTCGCACTGGCCATTTGCTTCCACAGAATAGGGAATCAAGAATCTGGATAAAGAACTGAACTTCTCATGAAACCAAACTACAGTAGTTACACTAGTTTGACCAAAATAGAACTAGACAAAATGGTGTAGCCCTGCCTGAAAGAACTATTATTTTATAGGTGTAGGATGTACAACCTGAGAGAAAATGTGTGACTAATACTTGGTGTGCTGTAACACAAATCCCTAGTCTCTGAAGCACATGGCCATGTAGCCTGTTTTAATTTTTAAAAATAATTTTTTGGAGATTATATTTATGTCATTTCCATTGTTGCTTTTCTACTTCTAAGCCTTTCCATAGACACTTCATTGTTTTCTAATTCATGGTCTTCTTCTGCTTTAAAAACAGTTACTGCTTGTATGTGACCTATGTTTTGCTGCAGCATTTCTAAGCTATGAAGAAAATGGTAGGCTGCACTGGTCAGTGACTGTGAATAGAATACATATCTCTTGGAAGAGGAACAGAAAGTGCTCTGAGAGACTGGAATGGTTTCTACTAAAACATATATTTCCCAGACTAGAGTGTTGTCTGCTCCTAGGGTGAAATCCAGAGCTAGGAAGGCCTGTGCTGCCTTACTCATTTGATCTCTGCTCATCTAGTAGAGAAGCTGCTACTGTACTGAGACCCTGTTGGAGACAACCTATTGAGGAACTTTGGGCAAGTCTAGCAATCAGGAGCACCAGTGGGAGGTAGATTATGAGTTTTTTCAAGGGTTCTCCTCTAATTCAGCTAGAGGTAGTCATGAGGGAGACCATAAGCCATGCCATGGTGAGTAGGGGTGCATTGCATTCCATGAAGGAGCAGCAGGATGTCTGAGCTGTCAGATCTGCTGGGAGTTGAATGGATCATGTGACAGACTGCTTCTGTTGGAGAAGCAAAAAAAGAATGGAACATGTCACCATGAGGCAGTCTCAAAAAAATGGAGGGTTGGCTGAACAAGCATGTGTGAGCCCTGTATTCAACTTTATCATGAAAAGGTAAAAACAAAAAGTTGGGTCAATGAGATGGCTCAATGTCAGTAAAGGTGCTTGTCACCAATCCTGACAACTTGAGTTAGATCTGCAGGGTCCATATGGTGGAGGCTGAGAACCAATTCCCATAAGTTGTCCTCTGACAGCTATATGGACATGTTGGCCTGAACCCTGCCCCTAGTGAAATAAATATGTCATGTCTTAAAATGTCACCACAAAACTCAGTGTGTGCACAATCAATGCTAATTAAAATATTTCAGCCTGGTGGTGGTGGCACATGCCTTTAATTCCAACTCAGGAGGCATAGCCAGACAGATCTCTGAGTTTGAGGCCTGGTCTACAGTTTCAGGACAGTCAGGGCTACATAGAGCTACTCTGTCTTGAAAAAAAAACAAAACAAACCAAAAATTATATAAATAAATGTTTCAAAAGCACATCCTTAACAGTTTCAGAGTGAAAATGCCATGTTTTGAAACCAGATACCACCCCTAAATATCATACATGAAGCCCTGTAGGGAAACCAGAGAATAATCATATGGTAAAGTAGGATATGGTGTTCAGGGCCTTGATGACCCTCAACATCAGCACACCCTTGACACCGATTCATGATTCCACAAAGTCAAACCACAGGAAGGTTCTGCACTCTCACCTGGAATATGGAAGGCCTGGGTTACATCTCCACAGGCCTGTGAACACATATGACCAACAAGCAGAGTTGGATGTGGTTGCCCAGCCTTCAGGAGGAAGAAGCAGGTGGATCTCTGAGTTCCAGGCCTGTAAGGACTATGTTGAGAGACACTGTCTGGAAAAGAAAAAGAAAAAGAAAACTCCATAATGGAATATTGGTCTTTTGAAAGCAAAACTAGAAATTCTGCTAATCAAGAAAAAACTGCTGGCTACAGGTGCTTGCAAATGGCCATAAAAGAAACCCTCAGACAGTAGTGAGAAAATGTCCAACTTAGAAAATATTTGAACAGAAAAATCAGCAATGATATGAGAATTTAATGACCAATAAGTGGGGCTGTGGAGACACTCAGAGAGTTTGAGCAACTCTGCCACCCTGAGTACCTGAGTCTGAATTCTCAGCACCTACATAAAAACTAATCCTGGAATGTCATGGAAGTTTCTAACCCCAGCAAGGGATGAAGGACATAAAAGTATCCTGAGAGCTGGTAGTTCAGTGAAACCCTTTCACAAAAGGAAGATACATGATGTTTCACTCTGGTATCCATGTTTGCACACATGGTTGTACAACCTGGCATGCTCACATCTGTGTCACACACACACACACACACACACACACACACACACACCAAGACAAGCAATGGGTATAGGGCAATGCCCACAATCAACTGATGTGGAGATACCAATTGAAATCAGAGGAGAAACTAGAGCACCTGACCAAGAAGACAGCTCCAGTGTGCCTGAGGGAAATGTGAAATGGTGTGGCAGTTTGAATAACCACTGGGTAGATTTTGTGGCAGCCAAACAAGGGTTCCCTATGAGGCATCTTCTGGGAGAAATTGCAACACAGTACAGGCTGAGCACCTGTAATCCAAAACCTGAAATCTGGAATTCAAGAACACTGAATTTCAAATCCAGGTGCTCCTGTGCCTCATTATGGGAAATGCTGCTCAACTGGAAGTGGTTTTATCAGGACATGGAGATAATATCCTCCAAGAATCCTCAACCAGTCAGAGGACTCCACACTGGCCCACTCCTTCTGAGACCCATTCAGCCTAAGGAGAAAGCTGCAGGCATTATCATGACAACATAGGTGCTCAAGACTCCAGCCAGATCTAGGGGCCACCAGCTGGGACTTGGAGGAAACTCAGCTACAGGGTTCTGTTGATGCACCAGAACCAAAACTCCTGGCATAGACATGGGGACACTACAGTCAAGCCTTCAACACAGCATCAGCAACAAGGTGAATAGAAGCAGGGATAACTAGCTTGAAGAAGCTGTCTGCTGAGTGATGTGAAAATACTTTCCCTCAAGCCAGACATCTAGTCACAACACCACCCTCCCCAAGGCACAGTCCAGGCAGAGGCAAACATAACATTCTGATTATCATAAACCAAGAATCGAGCAGGGGATGACCTTGCCTATGCTCAGCTGTGTGTCCTGACTTTGCCAGACAACAAGAAAGCCTATGCTCCAGGGGTGAGGTGTCACCACAGGAATACACTTTCAGCTGGTTGATCTCTCTAGGACACTCCCTGACCTGAACATGTCTTCCCTATTCTCACTAAGCATTGCAGCTGAAAATATCATACAGGAAATTCCAGAAATGTACACCACCAAAGTTGTACATTTTACACGATTCTGGTTGGGATAGCAAAATCTCTCATGCCAGCTGTGCCTATGACCTACACCAAATGTCCACCATAAGTGCCATCACTAAGGAGTCTCTTGAGTTACAGAAGGGATGGTGCTGAGGGACAGACTTAGCAGAATAGAGGCCCTAAAAGCAAGAGGGCCCACAAATGATATGCCAGCACACATCATGGAGACTGACTAATGCTGAGACTCATGATTGTGCTCAAACCTGGAGGCCACAGGTACCCGGTAAAGGCCCAAACAGTGTCCTTCTGGATGGGGCTGTGGCTGCCCATGTGCCTTCCACCCCCACCCACTCACAGTGGCTCCAGAGTAAAGGACTCCATTTCCTTTTTAGTTTTCCTCTTGTATTGCAGGTATCTGGACTCAGCCACTCTTCCTTCTGCTGATGACACAGTGTTTGTTATAGACATGAATACTGCACCATGAAGACACAGACAGTGACCAGGACCACACAATGGGGAGCTAGGGCCACTGGCTCTTCATGCTCAATGACAGGAAAAGCATCAGCCCTTCTGTTACCTGCAGACTGGCTCCTTTAATCTCCTCGGGTAGGCGTAGGGAAGCTCCTGCATGTAGTAACCTTTATAGAATACATAGTGTTTATAAGACATTTATAGAACACCTCTTGTATGCAGGTGCTTGGAGTAGGAGCAAACATCAAGTAAATGATAGAAACATCCTAGAAAGTGAAAGCTAGGGCCACTGGGATGGCTCATTGGGTAGAGGGCTTAATTGGGATGGCTCAATGGGTAGAGGGCTTGCCATCAACCCTGATATCCTCAGTTCAATCCTTAGGACCCAAGTGGAAAGAGGGAAACAACTCCCAAGAGCTGTTCTCTGACTTCAACATGTATTCCCATGATATCTCCCACACACACCACCTCAAGTAAATTAGTGTGATTGTTAAAAAGGGGACACGAGAGATAGCTTGGTGGTTGAGTGCTTGTTGCTTCTGCAGAAGACTGGAGTTCAGTTCCCCACACCCTCATGGAGGCTCACAGCCATTTCAGTTCTAAGGGATTCAATGCCCTCTCTGGCATCCAGAAGTACCTACATCCATGTGAACATACCCCCACCTCTCCCCCCAAACAACAACAACCAAAAAAGCCAAAACAACAAAATCTCCACATTATCTTGTGTTGGCTCCTCCCTGGAAGAGTCCATCTCTGTTTTGTGCTTCACCCCTTGTCTTGGTCAGAGTTACTATTGCTGTGGTGAAACACCATGAGCAAAAAAAGCAAGCTGGTGAGAATAGGGTTTTTTTGCCTATAAACCTATATCACTGTTTATCACTGAAGGAAGTCAGGACAGAAACTCAAACAGGGAAGGAACCTAGAAGCAGGAACTGATACAGAGGCCATAGAGGGGTGCTGCATACTGGCTTGCTTCCTTTGTGATGACTCTAGCTTGTGTCAAGTTGACATAAAACCAGCCAGTATATCCCTAGTAAAGCATGGCTGATTGCTGAGATCTTGATTTCCCTGACTTCTTATTCTTTAAACCAGCAGAGATAAAAAGATCCCTTCCTGTGACCATCTGGCCTGGCTCAGAATGAAGCCAGCAAGACTCAAATATGGCACAGCCTCATTCATGACCCCTGGATGGTCCTGCTTCATTCATGGTTGCATTCTTTCCCCACCACACTTCAGTACCTCCTTCATTCCTATTTCCCCTCATCTCTTAGGCTCAGCCCTTTAGTCTTCATCAGAATGGAGACTGTCCTGGAATTAAAAAAACCCTCCTGAGGGAGACTCTCCAGTACCATTATGCTTAACCCCTGTATAGACCCTGGGCTCTGGGAATTCTGGGGCTGCCCCAGCTCTACAGACACTGCGACACTGCTTGCTACTTCCTTTCATCCACACCCTACTTCCCAGATGGGCTTCATATAAGCACTATAAGATCTCAGCACTCATTGCCTGTTCTCCTTTGGTCCTTTGCTGCCCTTCAGATACACTGCAGCACTCTCTGATTATAGCAGGACCCACCATGGCCCTGCTCCTGAATCCAGCAGCCACCAGCAGCATAGATCATGGAGCCACTGGCAGCTTTGGGCCCAGGACTCAGAGCTCCTTCCTCCTTAAATGGTCACTCCAGGATGAGACACACTGGTTTGCTGCTGGGTCTTTCAAACCCTAACCCTCAGTGCATCTGAACACTCCTGGGTCCTGCCCCTCAATGCAAACCAGTATCTTCTGCTACCTTCCTTGCCCTGCCTCTTCAGGCACACATGCCCCATCAAAGCAGCCTGGGTCTCACTGGTTTTCTGGTCTGCCATGTGGCTTTCCTCTGATGGCTGGGGATGTCTGCATGCATGACCTATGGCTGCAGCTGGACATGGCTGCAGTGTCTGACTGTGTTGCCCAGGCTGGCCTCACACTCCTGGTTTCAGGAGATTCTCCTGCCTCCCAAGTGCTTGGATGACAGGTATGTGCCACCATGCTGGCTAGAAAAGAGGTTTGATCAAAGACATGGACCTGATGTTCTGTCTACTTCCAATATTTGGGATAACAACATTCTGAGTGTTCACCCATCTTGAACTATGTCTAACACTGGGGGACTCCATGAAGACACTGTCACCCTGAGGACATGGCTGTCTTAACCAAACCAGGCAACATGCATACATGTCAAAGGTTACAAACAAGAGTATCAGGTTGGCATCACTCAATGGCAAGGTGCTCACTTGGCATGGTAAGGGCCCTAGTTCCATCCCTGCCATCACAGTAAACAAACATTTGCTGGGGATGTAGCTCTGTTAGCATCCTAGAGAAGTCCCATAAAAGACCACCATCCATGTATGCAATCAACAAGAGTGCTTATTAACTCAAGAAAATTTCTAGGATGTTGAGGCCTGCCATCTTATGTAAAGGCAAGATGGTGAAGACTGTGAGAGAGATGTATATGCTCCTTTTAATCACAGTTGAAGGTGAGTGTCCAAGGAAGTCAGTTCATTTAGATATGATTGACTTATGCTAGTGGCAATCATGTTAGTAACTTTTAATTTGCCTGGGCTAATTGGGAGTTGATCATGCTATAGTTTTCCATTTTGGGATAGGCCTGGACAAGTTCCAGGCTTTGTCCTTGAGCTTCTGTGGAGGATGGCTGGCCTAGTATGCACTGACCATAGGGGCTAGCTTAGTGGCCCAGGCTTGGTGTGTCCTATCTCCCTTTCCCCTGTTGTCAGAAGCACTAGTAATTATTGTCCTTTGTTCATGGCTTCTCCTCCAAAACTGCCTGCCCAGTCTCAGGAAACTGAAATTGAAGTCTGATCTCTGAGAGAAGATTGATCAGCCTGTTATGGCATCTGCTTGGTCCTCTCATTTCCCCTTGAGTAGTGCATCATCTCAAATCTTGGAGATGTTTCTAATTGGAAAAAAAACATCATCAGGGTAGGAGACAATCATGGAGACTAATTGGACTAGGATGCAAGAGTCTTTTGTTTGATTTAAAACCTGAACATTAACATAGAGGGTTAAGCTAGAAGTATTTGCCCATCAGGTATCTTCTAGTGGGATCAGGAAGCTGGATCCCATTGGAGTCTAAGTGAGGCTGCAGAGTTGGGAATAGCCATGCAGACATTGTTCCAAACAGAGACCATTTTTTTCCATTACCAATGGCAAAGTGAGCCTCCCCTTATTTGGTTGTGGTCATCTGCAAGTTTGTCATGTGTTTGGTCCAGGGACTGATTTTGGGATTTTAGCATCATTGACAGGAATTATCATTGAGTTAAGGTATCAATGATGCAAGAGCCAACAGCAATTAACAGAAGCAGAAGGGCCAAAACCCTGTGATGGCTGACAGAGTTCCTTATCTAGAAGGAACTTGGAAATGAGAATGAGCATCGGTAACTATTATTATTGTTGTTGTTGTTTTTGGTTTTTCAAGACAGGGTTTCTCTGTGTAGTTTTTGTACCTGTCCTGAATCTTGCTCTGTAGATCAGGCTGTCCTTGAACTCATAGGGATCTGCCTGGCTCTGCCTCCTGAGTGCCGGGACTAAAGGTGTCCGCCACTGCTACATGACTATGCATCAGTAATTATTTTATCTCAGGTTCCCTATGACAAGAAATTACCTTTTGATCTAACATTTGAGGGGGGAGGTGGAACAAGGGCAATGTATTTGCTTCTGTAATTACTTCCTGCTGACATTGGGACATTATTAACAGGGCCCTGGAAGGCAAGAATGTTAGTCAAGGTTAAGCAGGTAATTTAGAAACACCTGGTTCATTGGCCAGCTGAAGAAACAGCATTTGCATCAGCTGGATTAGTCCATATCAACTTTCATCAATTCAGGGGTCATAGTCATTTGGAGCAGGTTGTCGTTAACAATTGATACTTGGATGTGTCTGTCAGCCAAGTGGAAACCTGTTGAGACAGATATAAACCAGGAACAGAAGTTAAAATTTATGACCTTATTTGAAACTTTAGGATCCATATAATTCAAGCCCTTATGTCTTCAGACACTTAAAATTTGAGTTGATGTCATTAGAACTTTATTTGTCTCAGACCCCTGTCAGGACCAGCCAACCTGTCAAACTGTACCTGATTAGGGGATTGTGGATTAAGAAAAGACAGATAGAAAAAATTGAGACATGAAAAAAAAGACAGAGACATAGGAGAGATTTGGGAGGACTGTCACTGAATACTGTAGCATCTAGTTTACTCTGCCCAGTACTTATATACAGCTCATCAATAGACAAGGGAGTATCAGCAAAGAATACTACATTATTACAAACTTCTTTATCTAAAGGTACTTTTGGTTCAAGGAACAGTCAAGCCACTTCCCTGTAACATAACTCTTAAAAGGTCTTATTAATAAAAAACCCAGAAGCACACATTAGGGTAAAAGCTGAAATATCAGAGAGGTAGTGTGGTGGTATTGTGTTCCAAAATATTGTGTACCTTAATAAACTTATCTGGGGTCAGAGACAGAACAGCCACAATATTAAACATAGAGGTTAGGCAGTGGTAGCATACGCCTTTAACCCTGGCATTCCAGAGGCAGAAATTCATGTGTTCAAGGATACACCCAAGCATGGTGACCCACGCCTTTAATCCCAGAAAGCAAGCCTTCAATCCCAGGGAGTGGCGGTAGAAAGCAGAAAGGTATATAAGGCGTGAGGACCAGAAACTAGAGGCATTTGCCCTGGAGAGGCATTTGCCCTGGAGAGGCATTTGCCCTGGAGAAGCATTTGGCCTGGTTAAGCATTCAGGCTTCTAGCAGCAGTTCAGCTGAGAGTCATTTGGATTTGAGGACATAGAGGCTTCCAGTCTGAGGAAGCAAGACCAGCTGAGGATTCGGCAAGGTGAGATAGCTGTGGCTTGTTCTGTTTCTCTGACCTTCCAGCATTTACCCCAATACCTGGCTGAGGTTTGATTTTATTAATAAGAACTTTTAAGATTCATACTACAAGGTAGAGAGCAAGCTACTAGGTCTTAGCCCTATGAAATCCTCTGCCAAAAGAGAGTTAGCTCCTCTCTCTACCCTGCCTTATCACTTCCTCTCTGTGGAACCTCTCAACACAGTTACTGACTCTCAGTATGCAGAAAAAGTGGTCCTACATATTGAAACTGCAGAATTTACCTCTGATGAGTAAGAATTATCTTTGTTATTTATACATTTACAAAAAATAATCAGGAACAGGAAGCCTCTCATATATAACTCACATCAGATACCATACGAGTCTGTCAGGCCCTCTAGCACCAGAAAATGATGAGATTGATCAACTACTGATAGTAAATATGCTGGAGGCCTCAGAGTTTCATAAAATAACATCATGTCAATAGTAAGGCTTTAAAAAAGGATTTTTCCATAAACTGGCAACAAACCAGGGGAATTATATAGAAATGTGCTATTTGTTCTTTTTACAATCAAACTCCACTACCAGCACAATGTAACCCAAAGGGCACTCAGAAGAATGAAATCTGGCAGATAGATGTGGTTCATTTTGTAGAATTTGGAAAACTGAAACATATGTACCACACCATTCATACCTACTCAGGATTTCTATGGGCAACTGCTCTGAATTCTGAAAAGGCTGATTCTGTAATCAAGAATTTGCTAGAAGTTATGGCCATCATGGGTATACCTGCACAAATTAAAACTGACAGTGATCTAGCATATGTCTCTGGTAAAATGAAAGTTTTTTGCTTATTGCAATATAAAACATATTACAAGTATACCACACAATCTTACAGGTCTAGCAGTCATTGACACATCAAATTGAACTCAAAAGGATATGCTAAATAAACAAAAAGGGGCAACAAAATCCCCCAGAAATAGATTACATAATACTCTATTAACTTTCAATTTTCTCAATGCTAATGAGAAAGGAACAACAGCTGCTGAGAGACATTGGACAAGAGAAAAAAACTGCAGAGTTAAATCAGTCTATATATTTTAAGGATGTGCTGACCTCAGAATGGAAACCAAATTATGTGTTATGTTGCAGATGAGGTTTTGCTTTTGTTTCTATTGGAGAAGAAAAGCTATGGATACCATCAAAGTTGATAAAGGTTCGATTTGAACAAGAGAGACCTCTTAATTAGAAGAGGTGATAGTTCACCAACCAGCATGACCATCCAATTTAAACTAACTTATACCATTAACACATGCCTTTTCATTTAATCAGATATAACTTACCAAAAGGGAACCTCCCCAAAATTAGTCTTGGGAAAGGGTTTTTGTTTTTGTCTTTCATGAATCTGAGGAACACTGAACAAGTGAGACATCTGAAGAAAAGGAACAAATCATCTAGAAAAAAATGTCCCAAGAAAAAAAAAGAACATTTGAAAAAGATGGTGGCTGCCGCTGGTGGGCCGAGTGTGAGAGCAAAATTGGATGATGAACTGATGTGGAAGTAATAGGAACAGGGCCACAAAGAAAGATGTCAAAAAAGGTATACAGAAAAAGAGAAAGATAAAAGCGCTGAGACAAAAGATAGATGGATTAATTTAAGTTAAGAAAAGCTGGCTAGAGCATCAAAGTTTCTCTGACTTCCTCGGGAATCTGCGTTTTGGATCGATCCTTCCCACGTGGTCTCCCCAGGCCTGCGGGTGAGCGGATCGCCGGGCGCTCGGGTGAGAGGCACAGTACGTGGTCCGTGGTTGTAGCGAGCACAGGGAAGGAGCAGTGGCCGGGGACTCCCCGGGTGACCCTTTGGAGCGCGACAGTACTGGGTGAACGCAAGAAGGGGACCTACCTGCACAGTGGATGTTAATCACCTTGCTGATTGCTTCTCAATTGGGAACTAGTGGAGAGTGCATCGCGGGGCAGGTGCGCCCTGCAGGACCTGGGCTCCGCGGCAGGGATCAGTGCAGCTGTGGCTACAGAGGCAACGAGGGAGGACGCCGCGGTGCTCACCAGAACCTGAAGGATCGAGGAGCCAGAGAAGGAGGAGGATATCAGGGGCCAGCCACCCAGCTATACAGCAAGCCACAGAGTAAGAGGTGTCTTTGGATCCTGTATTTCAAGAAGCTCTCAAAAGAACTTATCAAGACCACCCAACCACCGAATCAGATCACCAGAATCGTAAGTATACACCTCATCGACTGAGAATAGGGGTAGTCAGCTTGCCCAGGGAACCAGATTTTTAGTTTCTCATTTCCAGGTGCTTGAAGTTTCTCATTTCTGAGGCTTGGAGGTGTAAGCCTGAAGGGTTAGGGTCTTACACCATTTGCACTGAGCAGAGAAAGAGATGAGTAGACGCCAGCAGAAAAATACAGGCAACAACATAAAGACCTATATGACAACACCAGAACCTACCGACCCTACAATTGCAAGTCCTGAACATACCAAGGCAGAAGAAACAAAAGAAATCAATCCTAAAAATGATTTTAAGAAGATGATAGAGGCCCTTAAAGAAGAAATAAAAAATACCCTTAAAGAGGAAATAAAAAAATTCCCTTAAAGAGGAAATGAAAAACTCCATTAAAGAGGAAATAAAAAATTCCCTTAAGGAGGAAATGAAAAACTCCATTAAAGAGGAAATAAAAAATTCCCTTAAAGAGGAAATGAAAAACTCCATTAAAGAGGAAATGAAAAACTTCCTTAAAGAGGAAATGAAAAATTCCCTTAAAGAAATGGAAGAAAAAACAAACAAAAAATTGGAAGAAAGCAAAGAAAGCCAAGAAAAAATAATTAAACAGATGAAAGAAACATTCCAAGATCTGAAAACAGAAATTGAGACAACAAAGAAAACACAAGTTGAGGGAATGCTGGAAATAGAAATCCTGACTAAATGAACAGGAACTACAGAAACAAGCATAACCAACCGAATACAAGAGATGGAACAGAGAATCTCTGACACTGAAGACACAATAGAGAAAATAGATTCGCCAAAGAAAACACTAAAGACAAAAAAGTCATAACACAAAACGTCCAAAAAATCTGGGACACCATGAAAAGACCAAACCTAAGAATAATAGGGATAGAAGAAGGAGAAGAATACCAACTCAAAGGCACAGAAAATATATTCAATAAAATCATAGAAGAAAACTTTCCTAACCTAAAAAAAGAAATACCTATGAAGATACAAGAAACTTACAGAACACCAAACAAGCTGGATCCAAAAAGAAAGTCCTCTCGCCACATAATAATCAAAACATTAAACATACAGATCAAAGAAAAAATATTAAGAGCTGCAAAGGAGAAAGACCAAGTAACATATAAAGGCAAACCTATCAGAATAACACCAGACTTCTCAATAGAGACTATGAAAGCTAGAAGGTCCTGGACAAATGTTATGCAGACACTAAGAGACCACGGATGCCAACCTAAACTATTATACCCAGCAAAACTCTCAATCACCATAGGCGGAGTAAACAAAATATTCCATGATAAAACCAGATTTAATCAATACCTATCCACAAACCCAGCCTTACAGAAAGCACTAGAAGGAAAAATCCAACCTAAAGAAGCTAAACACACCCATGAAAACTCAGGCAATAGATAAACCCACACCAACATCTGAAGAAATAGAAGGGACAAATTCCTCCCCAGAAAATGCATGACCTGTGAAAGCTGCTAAGAGTTTGAGGCAGATTCAGGGAGAAAGAAAGCCCCTACCTCCAAAGGCAGCTAGCAGAGGAACAGAGCAGCCTGAGATATCTGAAGCTCTGCATCTGGGGGGAAAGGAATGTGCAAAGTGAGAATAAAATCAGTGGGAGAAAAATTTCTCTGAGAGGGCTATGGAAAGGCTGTTGTAAATGCTTTTGTTTTTCACTGACTGGCTAGGACAAACGCAAGCCCCGAGGAAAGTTGCTGTCGGAAATTGCCCACCTCAATGCGCACTAACAAAGCAGGTGCAGTTCTGATTTGGGGACTTCATCCCGAGAATGTTACAGTTCCCTAGCAACAAGTATTACAACTCTATAATGGCAACACTCACTAAATCCCAGTATTGTATTGCAAAGCTGACTATAAGCTCTAAACATTAGAAATGATGTACTTACTTTCTGTCTAGTTAAGAGAATCTTTCTAATAGAGATAGTGATAATAATTAAGAGTAAGAAGTAGAAAGAGATGAAAATAAGATATGTGAGTTTGTAAAAATTCTGTCTTGTTAGATCTGTGTTAAGAAATCTTTAGGTTTTTACTAAGTTAAATATATGCTAATGGTAGCCCTATATAAGTTTGTAAAATAGATCCATAGATTTCCTTTAAAAATATAAGCTTGCAAGAAGAATCTAAGGTAGTCCTAAAATATATAGTAATAAGCTTGTAAGAAGTAAAGATACTAGTTGTAAATGTAAGTTTAAATAAGAATTAAGAAGATGGAATGAATATAAGAAGTAATAAGAAACATATCTGCTAAAGTGGTTCTACAGTTTCCTTAAAGAGTATAAATAAGTAGATGTTAATATGTTATATGTGAGTTTGTAAAAATGTGTAAATGTTGAGTGTGAGTTTATGCTTAATGTATATGGTGAAAGAACCCGAGACACAGAAGGTTAGTGCCATAGTAGACTGCATAATAGGCAGTCTGAATGGTTTCAAAAGCTCCAGAAGCCAGAACCAGCACAAGGCACCCACAGCTGAGATCCGTGGAAAATCAATGCAATACAGAAAAACCTGAGCTAACGTCAAAAATAGGGAGGTTTAGAATACTACTGTACCTAAAAAGGTCTCTGTCTGTGAGAACAAAAGTTGCAGAGACGCTTGTTTGAACTAAAAGTATTAACTGCAAAAAGTTTTGGTTGTAAAACGTCTCTTCATATTTGGAAGTGAAAGCCTGATATCAGAATTTACTTTTTTTTTAACTTCTTGAACTTAATGAGAAAACTACAAAAAGATTTTGGTTATGGATTTATCATATTTGGAAGACTAGTACCAGAATTTATCATTTGAATTTTGAGACTTAAGAAATGAAATGCACAATAGAGATTTCATTGCAATGGGACAATTTCGAGTTTATAGTAATGACCTAGGAACTGTATGCTGGAACTGGGTTAAAAATGGAACTGTTTAAATGAAGAAATTTATTGTTTCTACCTTGACTCAAGATGCAGTTTTATGTATGCATATATGCTGGTGATTCATGTATTGTTCTATGTTAAAAATGCAATTGTTTTGTGGAAAAAATAAATAAATAAACTTAAAAAAATGTCTCAAGAAAAAAAAATTAGCCTCTTGGTACATCACATGTAAAATTTTCATGTCTTCCTAAATATTTATTTCTGCTCTTCTTTACAGACACTTAACACAAATGGTCTTTTTGTAGTCCCAGTTCAATTAAAAATTAAAACTGGCTTTGGAATTGGATAATGACTCTCTCTTTCTTTAAAGCCAAGCATGTTGTTAAAAGGAAAATGCAAAATCTCTGTATCATGTCAGAAGAGTCATCTGAAATGGGACAGAAGAAAGCCAAAATTAAAGGACTATTCTATTGCCACTGTTCTCATAATTCTTTAGTTCTATTTTGATTCTTTCAACTTTCCTTAAGGTATGAATTTTAATATCAAAATGTAGAAGATATATATATATACATATATATGAGTTACATATATATGATATTAATGGTCATATAGAGTACTAATTAATTCTAGAAAAAAGGCTTCATTTAGCTGCCTATACATGTTTTTGTGTTGGAGTCTCTATCACTTTTCTGCATGGAATCAAACCAGGCCTAACAGTGAATTTGAAGTTTCCAGAAAGATGATGGGGCCCCACAACAACAATTCCATGTGAACAATAATAATATCACTAAGCTGACACACATCACCAAAAGATCAACTTTGGACTACAAACTACTCAAGACAATTTTGAGATGGCTAGCTAAGATGATCCAGCTTCACAGACTATTTGAGCAAGGACTGGAGATAAGCCCTACATTTTTGCATTATGCAGAGCCTGTACAACAAATCACTCCAGAATTTGACAATTTTCCCAAAATTTTTCTTTTCAGGATCCTCTAAAGATACCTTCACCCTGAAACAGCAGGAAGCAATTTTAAGGACATGATGCTCACACTCCTAAGAGGTGGGGCAGGTGCCTTTGGTCTTTCAGTGTGTTTGGGGTTGGGGTAATTGTCATTGTTTAGGATGGTTACAAGGTGTTATTGTTAATGGTCAGGAAAGAGGTTAAACAAAGGAGATTAGATTTAAGGTTCTTGTTTGAAAAAAAGAAAAGAAAAGAAAAAGAAAAAAAGAGGATATAGATAATAGGTAGATTATTGAATTTACTCTGAAAAGAAAAAAGAGGATATAGATATGACATAGATAAAAAGGTAGATTATTGAATCTACTTTTAAAAGGCAACTACTAGTTTTAAATATTTTACATTGTATTGGATTTTTTATATTGTATATAAATTATGTATATTGGTACAAATTTGAGATTGATTTTGTTGAAAAATATTGTACATATATTTCTAATCTTGTTTAGGATATTGTACCTATACAGTTCATATAACAATGTAATGCAACTTGCTAATCATTGAATGTTATTATTAACAACTATTAGAATATAAAGAAATGAAAGTTAGTTAGATATTACAATTGAACTTGTCATATTAGGTATGTTTTTAAGATCAAGCAGAGACATATTTTAGACAGACAGGTCATCTTTAAACCCTTCAGAGAACTACAGAATATGACATGTAAGGTGTTTTAATAACATAGACTTTTTTCTTTTTTTATGACTATAAGATATCTCTGCTCCTGAAAGCAAAAATCTACTTCAGAGAAGATATGGGCATTGAAGAACTTCCACATGGAGTTAACTTTCACTGTGGCAAAAGTTAGCCACTAGGCAACAAAGTGCCCTTCCATTGACTTCTGAGAGTTTGCTGTCCAAAATAGACAAACAGGACACAAAACAAAGAACTAGTGATCCTTTCCAAGACAAGTTTGGTTGCAGCTTTGGCAACAAGCATCCTCTGAGGCCAGGAAAATATGGCACCATCGCTGATATGGCTTTGCAATCCAGAAAAGGGTTAGTGCCCCTTGCTTAGAAAGCAGTTGAACAAGCAGTGGACCAATGGCTCCTGGTGTGCAGTGGAACAGTAGCTGGAACTAGTAACTAGTTCTTGAGTAACTAGGCTGATGGAGTCTAACCTCTCAATGGTAGACTGGCATTTAATAAAGGAGATGAAACTACCCACAAGCCAAGAAGAATGGGAAGTCAAATTCCAAAAATACCAGTGATTTCCAGAATTTAAAATCCTGAATCATGATATAACACTGGCAGAATTCAAGTTTATCTTGTATATGGAATACTTGCACCAAATATGGGGTGGAGTTGAAGGCCTTGCTTACATCCTGCTTCGTAACTGAGTCTGTCAGATATGCTAAGCCTGTATTCCACAGATGATGTTCCAAAGTGCAGAGAAACCTCGGGTAACTGTCCAGGAAGCAGCTGGCTTTTTCTGTCAAAACTCACATTTTTTGTAAGTTACTTATTTGCACTTCCTGTTTTACTAGGTAATATTATTACCATCTCAGGTCTCTGGGGGAGTTGAAGATTGGATAGTTATAGTAACAATTTTCCTTGTTAAGATATTCAGAAAAGAAACTCACTAAGAGGTATTAAGTGTTTAAGTTTGAAAGACATCATAAGATAGTTTTCTGTTGGTAATATAACTTAGGATAGAAAGTGAATTAGGTACATTTTGTACCCACCAAAATAGAATACATAATGGAATATTTTCTCTGAATTTGTCTAATGCAAATAACTAGACATTGTTGATGTATTTATTGCTTATATATAATATATATCATATATAGTTATTGTACTTATATATAGTTTTTCTTATATTAGTTATAACTTTTTATTTTTTAATAGACAAAAAAAGGGGAAATGTGGTGATATTTTATTTGTGCTGAAATGTGGTGATATTTTATTTGTGATTTAATAAATAAAACTTGCCTGAGATCAAAGGAAAAAGGCCAGACATTATAAGTAAACAAAGAAGTCAGGCAATGGTAGCACATGTCCTTAATCCTATCACTTGGCAGGCAGGATCTCTGTGAGCTCAAGGCCACACTGGACACAGAGCCAGGTGTGGTGGCACAGGCCTCAAATTCTAACACTAGTTAATCATGGAGGTCTGGAGGTCTGTACAGACATACAGGAGGTGACAGTGCTGGGCAGGAAGAGGAAGTGATGTAGTTGGACAGAGAGAGCAAATCAGATGGCAGAACAGCAAGGCATATTGGCATGGGTATACAGGAAGTAACACGAATTTGGAAGCTGCTGAGTTGGTGAGGTAAGCTTAGGAAAGCTGTAGCTTTCCCTATGTACCTGATTTCTCCAAGGCTTTCACCCTATATCTGGCTCAGTGTTTTTTTATTTAATAAGACCATTTATTAATTCATCTACACTCCCACTCTTTTTTTCCTCTGGGGGTTTCTTTCCCTCTCTCTCTGAGCTGACATTCCCTTCTCCCTCATCTGCTAAAACCATGCATTTAATATTCCATAGGTACAACTAAGAGAAAAAGGTTCCTCTTTAAAACTCCTCAACTGCATGTTTTTATTCCCAGCAGATATTCTAATCATCTAAAGACTTACAGGTTGTCATCCTCTGGACCATGGACATGCTGTCTAGCTGCAGACCTCCACCCCATCCTCCAGCCCACATGGATGTGCTGTCCACCTCAAACCTGCACCCCACGCTCCAGCCCATGAAACAGAAAATCCTGCTACACATGTCTTACAGAGCTGGAAACAGCCTGCTCTTCCTGGGTTTCCACCACATCCCAGCCTTCAAGACCCTCATCTTTGCCCCCATGTTATCAAGAAGCATCCATGAATGATTTCTACACCACTTAATTAATTACCCCCCTTCTATGTTGAACTCTCCAGCCCAAGGGCTGGACTGCCTTTGAAAGCATTCTGTTATTAATTGTATAAAGTATCCCCATGATCTTGAAATGTATGTACTATAATAAATTCTCCTCACATACTTCTGACAATTGTTCTGCATGTAAGTCTTGCTATGTATACCTTGTCACAGGTTATTACTGTCCTGTCATAGCTAATGGTTTAATATTGCATTGATTATAAATTTAAATTAGGTAAGCTTCAGCTGCAGCCTTGGTCCCACAGGCACTAATGAATAACTCAGGTAACTCTTTAACTATGCCTCTTTAAAATACAATTTAATCAAATTTATACCACTAACCAGAGATTAGTAGATAGAGTTAATGTTCCAAACTAATCATTTCTTTTTGACAAGTCAGAATCATAGTTTTCAGACATATTTGACCATATTATGCTATAATAACTGATGATAGATTTTCATGTTACTCCTCTACTGTCTTTTTGGTACAGAGATATTCTAACTATGTACAGCTATACCTAATAGATGGTTGAACTAATGCTCATCTTGCCATCTATATAGATTATTGATTACAAATACATTTTATGGATTATAAATATATATTATTGATACAAATATTGATTAATTAGCAATATTAATTATTATTTTGATTTTTTAAGTCATCTCCAAATTTAAATTTTTCCTCAATTTTTGTTGCCATAGAAGGAAATAAACATTCTCCTTTTTTAATAAATGAAAAACTCAGAACTGCTGCAAGGTGGAGGGATATGTAATGGAATTTAGGTACTATCACAAAAGCTACTACTGGGAAAAGTCAAGGACTTTTCCAAAGGTCAAGCCA
>CABHPQ010070335.1:12150-30072 GCA_902168405.1 Peromyscus aztecus
TTTTTTTGTGGAGACACAAAGTTGTGTAGTACTACACATGAGCTAGAAGTAAAAAGAGGCCTTGAACACTTACGTGCAAACATTAAAGTATATATCTTTAAAATTGTGTTCATTTTCTTATATATCAAATTTCCAGAAATTTTACCTGAAGATATGAGTTTATGATTATTTTTTAAAAAGAGAAATGAAATTCTATTTTTCTTTTACTTTTGCAGCCTAAGGATACACTGCTGTTCCAAGAACAGTCATTGCAGAGTCTACGTGGATATTTGAACTTTGTTACATTTCAGATTTTTCTGTGACATTCATGCTGGTAAAAGCAATTTAAATCTCCTTGTGCTGAAGGTCTATCATTTTGAAGACTATGGCCTTCTATAAAGATCACTTTAAATTTAATTGTTTATCAAGAAATATATCTTTGTTGGATGCTACTCTACAATGTGGATTTTTTTACTCAAATAAATAAACCTTTATTGAAAAAATAACTGGAAATGTAACTACCTTATACAAAAACATAGACATTTAGAGATATTGCCTATCTCCAGATTTTTGGCAAAGATAGCATTGTTTCCTACTAGAATTATTAGTGGTTTTTGAAAATTTTCTTGGACAGGTTTTAGTATTAAGCATAATTTTATGATTGCAATTTGTTTGGTTTATGTTTATAAACAGATATTTTTAAGCAAATATTTTTACACCCTTGCAACTGCACAATTCCCAGCAAAATGGAAACTCAATATTATTTCTTGGCACAACAAATATAAAAATAATCAGACATATTCTATATCTGTGAGTTTAGTTTTATCATGATAAAGGTTAATTATCTTTCCATAACAGTATCAACTTTATATCTGGTCATTTTTTATAATTAAGAGTAAACAGGAATACTCTGTGAAATAAAATTTGATTGCTTTATCAATATATATGTTAAGCTATTGATTTGGAATAACTTAGGTTTTACTTGGAAGGATGAATAACAGATGAGATTTGAATGTCCAATTTGATCCATGGTGTGCAAATTAGTACTCATAAGTTGAGGCAAAATATAAAAAAAAATTACTTTGAAAACTTGGTTAAGAATCTCACTTAGGAAAAGGTATTAAGTTTATTGTGGAAGATGAACTCTCTCTTTTTTCAATGTAGTATCTGGGAGTCACATTCTCATAGCATAATTTACCTAAAAGTACATCTACATATTCTTTTGAATATCCTGTAGCTTAGGAATTTATCAAAATTGTATGTTCTTGATGGGAACAACATAAAACTGTGTCACACATTAACACAATAGCATTTTTGGTTATTGAAATAAAAACTCTCAGTTACTTTTGTTAAGTACACCATGAATATAATCAGAAGTAATGGCAATTGCTATTTAAGTAGCAGAGTACAACCTTTAAAAAGTATGCACACACAAAAAAATTTAAGAGCCTGTCTTATGTTTTTTCAAGTTATGCACTGCATATATTAGGAAAGTGAATTTTTGGGATAATTGATGGTACAAATTATTTATAATTTCTGATACTATATTTTATATATTTTGAGTCATACCTAAATACATGTGTACATATGTATGTATATATATATATATATATATATATATTCTGACTTATTGCAATGCCTTAGAAACTTTTGCAATTATAAATATATATGTATATATATAATTTGATGACCATATTGATGAAAATAGTGATTAACACATTCTCCAATTTTTCCACAAATCAATAGGCAAATAATCAGATATACTTTATCTCTGTGTGTTTAGTTTTACTGTGATAATAATGTATAGTTATCATTTCAGAACCCTAACATAATGTCAATACCATATCTAGCAATTTTTATTAATTAAGAGAAATAAGGAAAAACTTAAATTGTTTTATCAATATATATTTCTTTTCTCAGTTATATTGATTCCATGACTTGACTATTTATAAATATGTGCTTCTTTTATACATATTATATATTTGCATGTGTTCCATATTGAAAAAATGTATCAGACTACATTGGATACATTTTCAAATAATTTCTTGCATTTCAAATCTTCACCAAAACATTGACATTCTATAATCCTGCATTGACATATTTTGGCATACTACTTGAGAGTTTTTTTATGTCCATTACATGGTATATAAATATGAATATTATCATGCAAAAAGCCATACTCCTCAGTTCTTCATTAAATAGAATAAAGATAAATAGGCATACAAAACTACAGAAATATTGAATTTAAGTTTTACACTCATTTGCTTTCATGGCTTGAGCATTTCAGCATAACCAAATGGATTTTGTCACAGTGTTTGCAATTAGCATGAACAAATTATATACACAAATGTGCATAACAAGTAAAGAGGTACACATATCCTAGATCATGCAGATGTACAAGGCCTCATGGTGGATATTTGATATACATTACACATGAGCAATATTATATTTAGAAAAATTATTTCAGTAGTGCTTAGTATAGATAGATGTCTTTTTGTGCTTTTTCTTTCTTTTTTTTTAACCTGTGGCATGCTCTGTTACTTTATTGTAGGTGACCCCTGAAAGTACAAATGTAAACCATTGCATGGTGCAGTTCTAGCATAGCTGTGGCAGGAAAAAGTGTGACAGAAAGAAAGCTAGAGAGAAAGGAAGAGAGAGATTTATCTCCGTGATAGTCAGTGGTAAATTTTCCTTAAGTGTATTTTGGCCTTCTTACTCCTTTTGAAAACCTTGTTGTGGGGATTTCTTGATCCCTTCAGAGTACTGCATAACCTTCTCAAGAGATCATTTAGCACAAGTTTCCACCTTGGAGTAGATCTTCCTACCTTTCCAGTCTTAATTCTGTGAGAAATGGCTGCAAATCGACGGTTGAGCTCGGAGATTTGAGGCTCTACTATTTTCCTACAGTGGTCACCTCTGTTTGCCATCAAGTTTGCTGCTTGGTCACGTGTTGAGTCCACCTTTGGGCGGATGTCGTTCATTTCAGCCTTTAAACGCTATATTCCATGAGCAAGAAACAGGGCTTTAAGTTAGTAATCAAAGTTGGAGTAGACACAGTGGAAGAGAGAGAGATGGAGGGAGGGGCAGAGGAGAAAAGGGAGAGGAAGACATGACAAGGAGAAAAGTGGGCATATATGCAGAAGAACAGAGTGAAATAATAAAACCAATTTCACTAAGAGTGACATAGAATGAATCTGTGTAGTAGAAAAAATACTACCCTAGTATTCTTGTTTCATATATATCTCTTTAATCTGTTTACTTGGTCTAAGGAAGGATAATGGGAAATTCCTGGCTTCTAGTTATTGTCTGGAAACAAGCTTATTATTATTCATTTAGTCTTATTTTCTATTATCCTTACTCGAATTAACAGTTATGGCACCACTGAATTATGTACTCAGGAGGGAAAATACCCAATGCACATGTTTATATAGTTTTCTGATACTTCTGAGATCTTCTTTTTTTGAATATCATGGAAAAGGTTGATTCTCTAGTACATAAATATTCTGCATTGCTTATAAAAGGAGGAGTGCTGTTATAAACCAAGAATCCAAAGGGCCCAAATGCCAAATATCCAGTTTATATTATATCAAAATCGTTGCATGAACTTTACTTTCATTATAATCAATTATGAATTAAAACTACAGAGTATAACACAAATCCATATCAAATACAATCCAGATAATGAGGTAAATATGTTTATGAGATATCCTAGAATGTATTTAGTACTTTATTAAAAAAGACAAATTCCATGGCACAAAACAAAAAATAAGAGCTGATTATGGTGGTATACAGCTGTGAACCCAACAGTCTTGAAAGACTGACACGAACTTTGTAAATTAAAAGATAATATGTGTTACATAATGACTTCAAGTTACCAGCTTGAATAATTTAGGAAGATCCTGCTTCAAAAATGAATAACCGGCTGGGTGGTGGTGGCACATGCCTTTAATTCCAGCACTCGGGAGGCAGAGGCAGGCAGATCTCTGTGAGTTCGAGGCCAGCCTGGTCTCCCAAGCGAGTTCCAGGAAAGGCGCAAAGCTACACAGAGAAACCCTGTCTCGAAAAACCAAAAAAAAAAAAAAAAATGAATAACCTACAGAGTGAGATCCAGGAGAGGCACCAAAACTACACAGAGAAACCCTGTCTCAAAAAACAAAACAAAACAAAAAAACAAAAAAACAAAAAAACATGGATTAGAGATAAAGTGTCAAGAAGATATATTTTCACTTCATATATCTTGTGGAAATCATGCTTTAAAGCAAAGTTTAAGCTGATCTTGTAACATAGAACATAGGATGCCTGGATAATAAGTTTAAATATGAGATATCTTATTGTAAAATATTGTGTCTATTTATATGTGTATTATATAAAACTTGGTTTGTATAAGTCTATGATAATGAACAATACCATGTTGAATATTCCTTATTCAAGATGCTTTAGAAAGTACTTTATACTTTAGATTTTAGAATATATGAACATGTACAATGTGCTATCTTAATGATTGGCCAAAGAACAAACAAAAAAAATAATTTATATTTCATAAGCAACTATACATTTAGCTTAAAGTTAATTTTGTGTAATATTTTAGAATAATTTTGTACATGAAAAAGTGATGCATGGTATGGTATATTCTACTGTGGAATGATATAAGTATTTAAAAATCTCAGAGTTTGGAGCACTCTGAACTTAGTGACTTTTAGATCAGAGATAATGAATCTACTCTAAGATTGGTATTTGGCACTAGTAGATAAAATATTAGTATTTAATGTGGGATATATAATTGGACAAGAAACTGTTCATGAAACATGCAAGAATACTGACATTAAAATAAGAATGATTTTAAAGTATGACAGAATAATAAATCCTTTTAATCCTTTGTGAGCTGAGATTGAGTATACAAAGGTCAGATATGAACTTGGACAAATATCCAAATTATAGAACTCTACAATGTCATTACTTCTTATAAAAGGAGGAAAATATAAAGAAATGGAGATAGCAAAATAGGAAAGAATGAGATGAATGATCAAAAGAAGGAAGCAACACAGATAGAAAGGAAAGAAATAGAGAGGGCTATGCTTTTTTATTGAAGTCTTTGGTATTTCGTAGTTTAAACATGATTGTTATAACGTGTGCAGTTTGAAAACTACTTCTCATAATATTTTATTTGCTACCTTAAGAATGTCTTCCTTTTGTTGTGGTTTCTTTTTTTCAGATTCATCCAAAAGTTCATCTGTGTGAATGATCCACTTTGTGATGTGTTGTACATTCTGATCAAAGGTTTCCATGTGTTTCTGGTATTCCTGAATTGTATAGAAACATACCATGTTACTGGTTAGACAAAATTCTTAAAACATTTGTTCTATTTTATAAAAAGAAAAAAATGTAGTATTTAAATTTCCTTTAAGTAACATATCAAAAATAGAAAACAGTGTTAAGTATAGACAAATATCTTAGAATTATATTCTATTATATCAGTATGTATAGAGTGTACTTGAATTTGCAAATACAAGTATCATTCCTGAATTATTATTTTCATTTTTTGATGTTTTTGTTACTGTTGTTATTTTTTGTTTGCTTGCTTGTTGACAAAGAAGAGTGGAAAAGGCTTCTGCCTCTTTACTTACCAACAAAAGATTTAGCCATTCTTCTGCTCTGGAGGTGACAGCTATCCAGTTACTATTCAGAAGACTCAGTTTGTCTTCCACCAAAGTTTCCTTCTTGCCCAACACCGTTTTCAAAGCCTCTCCTAGTTCTGTGACACTCTTCAAGTGAGCCTTCTGCTTCTCAATCTCTTTCTGAGTTGCCTGTAGGAAAAATTAACTTTAAGCTTCAAGTAAAACACCATAAAAATTCCTGAAAGGGTTGTGAGTTTGGTTGCTATGCAAAGATTATGTAGGGTCATAAACCTACAACCATGTGTTTATGAACCATGAAATCTTCCTGTATATATTGTAACTTCATTACTGGGTATATAGGATGTATATTGTTATACAAATGTGATTGATTTATTAATCATAATTATACATGTTTAATAACTAAACCTGTAGAGTTTAATTTAATATTGTATGTTTATTAATTTGATCATGCATTAGCTAATGGCAGACAATTTAAGACTCATTTACAAATAAATACTTATTTTTAGAAGATTAAACAACTATGATTCTATTATTTTTCTACAGCAATATATTTAGCTTTTTGGGGACAAATATTTTTGATACCTCATTAAATTTAATGAACCCTTCTCATAATGTTTTCTAAAGTATAAAATAAAAACACACAAAACATACAAAGAAGAAAAGTCATTTAAAATGAAGCCAGTGTCTTAATAACCAAATCCAATGTCAAAACAAGACAAAATTGCTGAGGAATAGCAATAATAAATCAGCATAAGTTCACAAGTAGAACCATAAAAAATTATGCATGAACAACCATAGAAGTGTTCTATGTAAAGAAGATATCTGTATCAGACAGGAGATTTCTCACTCCTAGCTGTTCTCTGAATGTACTTTCTGTCTATGTAATACACTAGAATTCCTTATAGTGATCTTTCTCCACACTATCACTCTTGGTTCTTTAGTACAGCTTTTGCTAGGTCTCAGAAAAACACAGACAAATGGCTAACTATGGTGCCTATTAACATATCAAATCAGACACTGTTCACCAGGCTCTCAGTCAGTACTAATTACAGAGTCCTGGCTCCTTATCACTTGCCACACCTACCCCCTGCCCTAGTCATCTCTAGCCTCTAAGCTTTCCTTCCTTTTCCCTACCTTTTCTTTGCTATATAACCTCAGTGATTTTTGGCTACTTCTCTCTTGGTTCACAGTCCACTCTTGGTTCTCTTTGTCCTCCTCTCTTTTCTCTTCTTCTCTCACTGTTCCCCTATTGTGATATTTTATTTGTGCTGAAATGTGATTTTATTTGTATGTTAATAAATGAAGTTGCCTGGGGATTAGCACTAAAAGAGAGCCATTTAGCACAAGTCCAGTGGTGGTGGCACACACCCTTAATCCAATCACATGGCAGGCAGAGTGTCTGTGTGTTCAAGGACACAGGCAAGTGGTGACACGAATTTTTAATCCCAGTCCGAACCATAGAGACCTGGAGGTCCGTATAGACAGGCAGTGATGAGGAAGTCATGCAGTTGGGTTTAGAGCCAATGAGAAGGCAGAACAGAAAGGCAATAAAAAGACAAGTTAGCCGGGCGGTGGTGGCACATGCCTTTAATCCCAGCACTCAGGAGGCAGAGGCAGGCAGATCTCTGTGATTTTGAGGGTAGCCTGGTCTACAAAAGCTAGTTCCAGGAAAGGCACAAAGCTACACAAAGCTACAAAGAGAGAGAGAGAGAGAGAGAGAGAGAGAGAGAGAGAGGTTAGAACTTCAGAAGTTCTCTCTGAGGAGAAAGATGGCAGTGAGTGGTAAGCTAAAGGCTACTTGCTAGTGCTCTGATTGCTTAGGCTTTTAACTCTGTATTTGGCTCTGTGTTTCTTATTTAATAAGACCATTTAGAATTTTGTCTACATCCCCCTCTTTTTTTTCCTTTCATGGTGCAGTCTATTCTGTTGGCCATTTTCAGTTGGACTCTTCTGAATGCCTCTAGATGTGCTCTCCCTCATTATAATAATTATAATAAAATTCCCCTCAACCACACCTAGGAGAATTCATGTCCTTAATTTCATTCAGTTTTATTTTTTGATTCTTTCTTTGGACATCAAATCAACAGAAAGAATAAATATTTTATAAAACACTGATTGAACAATTAATTATGCAACAAATAATTATTTTCATCTATGAATTTTTATATTTGTGTTTTTCTTCTCATTTTAACATTGAAACACTGGTACTGAGGTAACTTGTGCCTGATTAATCTTCCTGCTATGGCAGAAATGATTACTTATACTGTAGGTACTATTTGTTGTACATGAGTGAGACTAGCATTTCACAAAATCCATTTGTTCAGATATCAACCGTGAGTGTTCATTGTATTCCTCTTATAATCTAGACACTATTGCAGAATTGCCACATATAATACTATTAAATGTCTTTTGGAATATGAAAGTAGCAGGTTTGGGCAGACATAGCTCATTTAGAAATGAACAGATATGGACTAGATTTCAACTCTTTAAAAAAATCTGTATACTAGTGGCTAAAATATATACTTTACAAACATAGAAGTTGGCTATTGTTGTTCTAGGTATAAAAGATAAAATGATACAGATGAAAAGATTGTTCCTGCTTTTATACTCAATTATACTTAGGGTTTTTGTTTTTTGTTTTGTTTGTTTTTCCCTCAAATTGTAATGTGTAAGCTCCTTATATTGATTTTAAGGTGAGGAAAAAGTAAGATTATATTCACTATGTAATATTTTGACCTATATGATAATTGTATATACTTTTGGAGACATAAGAACAGAGAAATTGGAACTGCATAGGTGATAGCAATGGGTTCATGATGCAGCACAAAATGTTTAGCATGAGTGCAGTGAGCTGCAAGAATATATTATAGAGATTCAGCTGTATATAATAAGGTATGCCTTGATTGACCAAGGAGTCCTTCAAGAGGGAAGCCATTTATCATGGAATATTTGGTGTTATCCAGGTTTAATATATCAGCTATCTTCTGCTATGAAATTCTTGTGTGCTCATATACTACTAGGCCATATGGCAAACAGAAGAAACAGCTCTGACCTATTACTGATCTACTATGTAACACCCCTACAGAACCTAGGAGATAGGCAGACTGTAGATGCCTAGCTTTGTTTCTTGTGCAAATGAAACTCAAGCCATCTCTTTCATTCCAGCCTAGTAGCATTGCAGAGCAATTAACTCAGGACAATAGGGCTTTTGGCACAACCAGGTGCAATAAAGACTGGAGCAGAATTCCTGGTGAGAGCAGAGTCCTGTGGCCAGAGAGGCAGGGAGAAGGCAGAGTTTTTATAGAGTGTGACTCAGGGCTAGAGGTGAGGAGCAAGGAAAAGTTTCTGAAGACTGTAAGTGGATTTGAATCAGGTCAGGAGAGGAGAAGAAGGAGGAAAGTTGGAGGATGAAGGAACAGAGGATGAAGATGAGATCAAAAGCATAAGAGCTTTAGTTATTTCTAGGGCTATGAGGGGATAGAAAAAGAAGGGACAGAGAGGAGCTGAATGTGAGGATGGAGCTGAAGCAGTATAGATAGAATTTTGTCTTAGAGAAAGTGTACAGATGAACAAGCATGGTATACATAGATGCTTTTCCCTCAGATAACCCTACACTGGACATAGCATCTTCTCCAGGACTCTGGGAAGGATTTTCTCAGGGAAGACCCCTGGGAAAATACTGATACATGAGCAGAATTCTACTGAAACAATAATTTCTCCAAATGTTAACATTTTGATGGGTAAAATATATGAGCATGTAGATGCAGAAATATTAAGAACTAAGTTTGACGATTTCCAGTAAACAAATATACTATTACTTATCCACAAAAATAGTTAAAAGCTACTGTGCTTTCATTACCATGATAGAATTGGTATAACCTATTAATTTATTCTTATGAAAATTTGCAATGTATTCATGGACAATGTGAAAAATGCATTCATATCAATTTCTCATAGGTACTAGTGAAGGTGATTTTAGAAATGGTGAGGTACATACACTGAAGTGAATACACTAAGTCGTGAATTTACTTTTTGATGGGAAATCCTACTCTGTTGGTTTCTGTTGATATTCTTTTTTTTAAATTTATGCTTATAAAAGGTATTGGAATAATCATCTAATTTCACAGAAACAAACATATAGGCACTATTCTCCAGGAATACAAGACAGGGCTCATTTGGGCTTGAAAATATCCTACTATCTTAATTACATGTTTTCACAAGTTTTCAGTGCCTCTGTAAGTTTTCTGGAAATTTCTCCATGACAATTATTCTAAGGATAACGTCTATATATAATGGCACAGTACACTCATTCAATCCTTTTAAAACAGTTTCTTAAGGGCAGTCTGCTTATACTTTATATCTTTACCTAACCACACATTTATGCAAATATGTACTTTACAGGCATTTATTATATTATAATTCTCTTTATTAGGCTATCGGAGTAATTTTATTTTAGGCATTATTTATATCTTATACACTAAAATATAGATGATGGATTGCTTAATAGACTTATAAAAGATATCGTAATATGATGGGCAATACAAGTTATGTGTGACTATCCTAGCAATTCTGATCATGAGAAACTGGGCAATTGAAACAAAATTAAAAGATGGAAATTTATTGCATTGGGATTTTTAAATTTTAATTTTATATGTCAATCTATATTTAACTTTAAATTAATTGTATAGGTGTGCTGTGCTCCTAAAGAGTGCATAATATAGTCTAATATGCTTTATACATGATGGAACTTTCTATTAATTACTTTTGTGAGACCTTGCATATTATCATGGCTTAAATTGTAGGACGTATTTTACTCTTAGATTGTGCAACAGAATAATATAATGATAAATTAAGGAATAATATAAAGCATTAAATATTGGATTTTATAGCAATGTGTATTGAGATTTTATTAATCATGCATCATCTATTAAAGATTTTCATGAACGCGGAATGTGCAGAACAGAAATTATAGCCATAACTCTAATGACAGTGAATAGTGACTTCAATGGCATTTAACAGATGTTCTATTTTCTAAGTAACAGCTGTTTGATGCATTCATTGTACCAAGTTAATGATCTGCTAGTGATATTTCACTTCACAGATAAATTACTATGCTCTCTTTATAAAAAGATATGTGATTTTTCATGAGAATGATAGTGTAACAGATTTTAGAAATAAGAAATAATTCTCATACTATTGTATTTAAAAGGGTGATGAGATGAGGGAATTATTCCTACAAACTAGGAAAAGAAATTAGATTTCTTTAAACAGTGAAAGAGATTTGTTTTTAAAAAAAAAAACAAAGAACATAATTAACAGATTTGGATGTATATCCCATCAGACTGCTTGAAATTCATGTATCTTATATAAGGGATATTTTCCAGTGGTTCTCAACAGTGCAGAATATTATGGTGCTAGCTACATTTGGGCACACCAATTAAATGAAAGACTCCAAGAAGGAGTCCACTCATTTGTATATATTGCAACTTCCCCAGGTAGTTTCTACATGTAGCTAAGAAAATATTGTCAAACAGAAAGACATTTTGAAATGAGATTTTATTGAGTAGTAGTAAGCATTACATTTTATAATTGAAGTGGCAAGAAAAAGTTAATTTAGGAAAGTAATAATTGTCCTTTATGTTGAATTTTGTAAATACTTATCCCTGAAATAAAAGTGAAAAGTAAAATAAGTTGTTTCATAGGTAGCTATGTAAACACTGCCTGGGCCAAAAGAAACTCCATTTCCACAAATTCTTGTTGCAGTTAGACTTTTGCCAACATTCCTTAGGAACTTGTGAAGCAGGTGTGTCCCCCCAACCCCCACCCCCACTACCAAAAGGGGCCATTTCTCTTATCACCAACAGAAGGGACAAATGGCTATCTGTAGTGACTTTTAGCATCCCAAAGAGCATGCTGGCCCAGGCTCTTTCTGTATCACAAGTAACTCTTACACATTTCATAATCCATACTAGCATCCTGGCTCCTCTCAGCTCTTCTTCTCTCTCCTCCCCCTCTACCCTAAATGTAGCTCAAGAACGTCTATCTCCCAGCTACTCCTTCTTCTTCATAGCCCTGCTATATTAGTTATGCTTCCTCTTTTCTCTTCCTGTTTTGTGCCTCTCTCTTTTGTCCAGTCTTCATCTTTTTTTTTTTTTTTTTTTTTGCTGTATCCTCTTTGTCTTCCTCTCAGTCTCTCCCTCGTTCTATCTCTCAGGAATAGTTTGCTGGCCATGTTCAATCTAGTACTTTCTGTCTATGCTCTGGACTCTTCTAAATGTTTCTGGCTGTTCTCTTTCTCATATCTACAGTGTCATCAGTATCAGTTTATACCGACCATCAGATATTTTGCATTATTTAATATGCTAAATATAATTCAATGCTTTCTCTTATTGATTCTGTCAGAGAACTCTTTCTATAAAACAATGTAAATGTACATTACAAAGAAACTAATGGATCCCAAATGGCACAGGACTAGGATACTTTAGGGAATCATGCTTAACTCCTAGGTTTTAGATGGCACTCTGAGTTTAGGGCGCTTTTTAAAATGACTCAGATATTTTCAATAATTACACTAAATTAGAATAAATAAAATCTGTTAGTGGTTAAATCAGAAAATTACATAAAATAAACTTTGTTAAAGCTGCTACTTTCTAAAAATTATAATCATGAGTAAATGCCTATTTATTCACACAAATATTTACTTTCATGTGTCTCAGCTAAGATGGTAAGCAAATTTGTTCATTAATGAGATACTTAGAATTGATTTTCTTATATACAACTAATCAGATTTGTTTTTTAAAGCATTAAAATGTTATTTGATGATTGAGCAAAGTGCTGCTTACCTGTAATCCCAGCATTTGGGAGGCTAAGGCAGAAGGATCATGTGTTTAAAGCTATAGCGTATAGAAGACCATGTTGACTATAGAAGAGTGAATTCAAAAAATAAAAGGAAGACATAACTGCTTCTAAGGGGTTGAAGTGTGGTGGTATTGTGTTCCCAAAAATATTGTGTACCTTAATAAACTTATCTGGGGTCAGAGACAGAACAGCCACAATATTAAACATGAGGATAGGCAGTGGTAGCACACGCCTTTAATCCTAGCATTCCAGAGACAGAAATCCCTCTGGATCTCTGTGAGTTCATGGCCACATTGGAAATGGCCAGGCGTGGTGACACACTCCATTAATCCCAGAAAGTGAGACTTTAATCCCAGGGAGTGGTGGTAGAAAGCAGAAAGGTATATAAGGCGCGAGGACCAGAAACTAGAAGCATTTGGCCTGGAGAAGCATTTGGTCTGGAGAAGCATTTGGGCTGGTTAAGCATTCAGGCTTCTAGCAGCAGTTCAGCTGAGAGTCATTTGGATATGAGGACATAGAGGCTTCCAGTCTGAGGAATTAAGACCAGCTGAGGATCCGGCGAGGTGAGATAGCTGTGGCTTATTCTGTCTCTCTGACCTTTCAGCATTTCACCCCAATAACTGGCCTCAGGTTTGTTTGTATTAATAAGAACCTTTTAAGATTCATACTACATTGAAGTTTTTATTATAGATAAAAGGAAAAAAACAAGCAGAGGTAGAGACATCTGGGAGAGTTCTGTGTGAACATGCCTGGCAAACTTGACCAAGCAATGTGAGGAGTGGCAGAAGGAGTCGGGTAAAGTCAGAAGACCAAGAGGCCAGAAGGCCAAGAGACCAAAAAGGCAAAAGGGCCACATAGCCAATGTAGTCAAAACTGGTTATATAGGAACAGAGTAGCTGTTGGGAAGGGCAACCCAGCCCAGCTTAGTCCCTAAGCTGGAGAATTCAGGGTAGGGGTTGGGGTATGCCAGCCAGGATGACTCTGTAACTGGGAGCGACTGAGGGATGCTGGGAGGACCCAGCAGCTTTGATATATCAATAAGTACCTCAGCTTTGTCTAGTACAATTTCTGACAAGAAAGAACATTAACTGTGAATGAACTAAGGAGATGGCATGAAGACTCAGTCTGTGGCCATAACTCCTGATTATTCAAACCTCCTGTAACTTTGAGAACTTACCAAAAGATATTGTGATGTGGAATTTTAATGTGTTTTGTTTTGGTTTGATTTTTGTTTGTTTGTTTGTGAAGTTAATGTAAATTACACTTCTTTAGAAAACCGAGGAAAAATCTTTATGAGGATTCTAGAATATATTTATTATAACTTGAAATTATCTCTTGCTTATAAAATGCAGCTAGTTGAGTTTCAAATTACTTCCATATCTAGATCTTGTTCTTTATGCATTGTTATGGAAATCATCTACATTTCAGGGCTTCTCCCTTGTCAGACTCTGTTTTACATTCTCCCATAAGTCACATGATGAAGTTCCGAATGCCAGTACTTCAGAGTATGACTCTATAGCAATAGAAAATTGACTGAGGCAACTGTTATAATGTCATAATGATAATGAATCTATGTGACTAGTGTCATTATAAGAAGATTAATTTGGTTTTCAGATATGTCCATAGATGGGACTAATGTGAAGATCAAGAAGTACAACTACTAACAACTTTCCTGACTACTGATCTTGGACCATCAGTCTCCAGAACTATGGAAAGTAAGTTCCACATTTCCAGCTCCTGCTTTGTATAGTCTCCTAAGGAAGTCCTGGCCATCGATTGAAACTGATCATTTTGAAAGCAGCAATGAAGATATATCTGTGATAATAAGAGATTACAGAAAATCAATTCTGGATAGTATTCATGAATCCCTTAAAGGTAACTTGTACACTTTATGATATTTCATACAGAAAAGAGTAAAAATATTTAGTGTGAATAGAAGCAACTAACCTGCCAATTTCTGAACAGAAACAGAAGAGGAGTGAATGGAGGGAGGAGATAGAATGGGCTGGGAGAAAGGATGGGAGGAGAAGGGGGAGGGGAAACTGATCAGAGTATAAAATAAAAAAATTAAAAACTGCACCCTGTTTATATATATAAAATTTGGGCTGTTTTATGGAGATTCATAATAGAAGCTGTTAGGCACTGATAGATAATGTTTTAAAGGTTTGCAGGTTATTTGGACCTTTTTGTCTCATTCTTTAGTTATTGAAGTAAAATGCCAGTAAGATACTGCATTAGCCAAGATACTCATCTCTCAAAATGCATACTTTCTGTATTCATTTCAATGCAAGGTCATTTAAACAGGGTGCAACATTGCTCATCTAATGTCCATATGTTGTTACCAACTCTGGTAAATAGATCAGGCTATATTAGTTCTGGCAAATGAAATAAGAGCAAGAATAGCCGGGCGGTGGTGGCGCATGCCTTTAATCCCAGCACTCGGGAGGCAGAGGCAGGCGGATCTCTGTGAGTTTGAGGCCAGCCTGGGCTACCAAGTGAGTTCCAGGAAAGGCGCAAAGCTGCACAGAGAAACCCTGTCTCGAAAAACAAAAAACAAACAAACAAAAAAAAGAGCAAAATAATGCATGGAGCTCTTACCATTCATCATTGAGAGAGAACTAGTGTTCTCCATTTCATTATCTTCCTTGTTGTGGGTGAAATTGAAAACTTAGCAGTAGTAAGCAAGTTTTATGGTAAGAATAGAAACAACCAAAGATTTTGAAAAGATAGAGCAAAGATGACCCAAGGCCTCTGGATGACTTCTTATACCAACGATACTTCCTTTACCCTGAACTGGTGACCTTGTTTGAGATAAAACCTCATCTTTATCTTCTCTGAAACATTGCATCTTGGCCCATTTTTATAGTAGCCTAGATTGTACCTAAGCATATAATTATTGATTTAATTGAAACAAATGTAAAGAATGTCATTATATGATAGAATGGTAAGGGAAAAATGAGACCAGTTCAATTTTTGGTCTATATTTTCTGGTTTTTCCTTATCATAATAACCTCACATACTATATGATCTTAAAATAAGAGCTGTAACTCTAAAGAACCATTCTTAGTAGAGAGAAAAGGAATGTAATCCACCACTATTTTTCTCAAAATTTTATAATTACACATTCTCTAAATTTTCACAAAGAGAGATGATATTAAGTGTGGCAACATATCATAAGTTTTTACATATTATACTTTTTTCAAATTTAGAAATATTTAGCCTCACTAAATTAAAAATAAGTGCAAATATCTTAGATAGATAATTAACTCAGTCAAATACTTATTAGTTTAAAGAAAAGAGAGTGAGTATGCTTTGTAAATGGCCCAAATGCCTTGGCAAAATCTTAGATGAGCATATGCTATTAATACCAGCTACATCAGCTACTTCCTTTTTATTAGGACGATTTCAAGTACTCTAGTAATTAATCACCTAGAAAAATATTAAGCTATGAGTGTTTGACCTTAAATTCTAAGCAGCAATAAATGTCTCTCTGGCTGTCAAGAGAACTGACAAGCATTTCCCAGCTAGAACAAAAGTAGGCCAAGTGCCCTTTGGTGACAGAAATGATAGAACCCTCTGAGATCCCTTCAGATTCTTTATGATTATGACCTTGGTAATATTCTGAATTGTCCACAGTTACTGTATCTTGTTGCATCCCTGTTGTATGTTCCAGATAAGCATTGTAGTTTGAGATAAACCAATAAAACGTAGAACTTAATCTCTGTGAATGATAGATTTCAACCGTTACATACATGTGATTCATTTAGAATACCAATAGAGTTCTGAACTCTGTGTTTTTAATAATAATGTACACATTTTAAAGGATTTACTCAAAACATATTTATTCAATGTATGCTTTGGAAAGATTCTTCATATAATTTATCATTTGATTTATCAGTCTTGAAATATACAGTTAAACCCTGAGTAAATTTTGAGAAGAGTAAAAATGAAGCAAGGTAATATTAATAATTCTATTACTATTAAGCATTACTATTTGGTTATAAAATCATTTACGATATGTTTTCATATATGTTAAAAATAACATTCAGTAATATAGGATTTACCTTTCCCCAGGCAATCTCAGCATCCAAATTACTTGGCATTCCTTCAACTGCTGATCTCTTTGTCAGTTCCATATCTGTTGCTGCCAGCCATTCTGTTAACACATTCATTTCCTTTCTCATCTTCCGGGACAATTTTAAGCATTTCTCCAACTGTTGCTTTCTCTCTGTTACCTAAATATAATCATAATGTATTGAATTTGGCTTACTTTATAAGTTTATTTACAGTCCCTTTATTGGAAGTTTTATGTTTCAATCACTGTAAAATAACTATTTTCTTACATGCTGTTTTACATATTATTTTAGAAAAATCATATAGTCAGAAAATTAATAGTAAATAAAAAGTCTTTACTAACTAAAATGCTTAGCCAAAATACAGTGCCTTTGTCTGCTATAATGATAGCACGAAATGAATAGGCTAATCGAAGGCAGACAGAAGATAAGAGCTATTTGTTATGGGAAAAATCTATAGGCATTTGACAAAGACATGCATAAACAGGTTTACATGCTTCAAAATGCAAATGAGCCTTTCTCTTGCTTAGGAGGATATCAAGAAAGCAGAAAGAATATTTATATACAGAGGCAAACATATTTGTGTAATATATAGAATTATCAATTGCATTTTCAAAACATTTTCAAATTACTTTTGCATAGAACACCACCAACCATAGCCTTTCCCATTAACAGAATTTCTATCAAGAGAGGGCAAAATAATTTTAAAACCCCAAATTTCACTCTCATAAATTTGAAAACTGATCTTGTATATACGCACATTTACTCTCATGGTTGAAAAGCTAGAGCATTAACAAGTATATATTCCAAATAGCACTATGGAATATTGTGAAGGAAAAACTCAGTAGAAGTTTAAGTCAGTATCATGTTAATTTGAAATGTTTCCTATGTATACAGTATTTGTTTTCAAAAATGGCTTAATAAAAACTGTATATACGACTACATGACAAAATTTCTTATATTACGACTTTGTTGGTGAAAAAAACCATAGAAAGGTGTATTTATTTATTTATTTGGTTTTGTCTTGTTTTGAGACAGGGTTTCTTTGTGTATTCCTGCTGTCCTGAGACCAGAGTGGCTAGGAAGAGATCCACCTGCTTCTACCTCTAAAGTACGGGAATTAAAGACATGTGCCACCATGCCTAGTTCAAGATTTGGTTTTATTAATATACTATCTGAAAATAGACTTAAAGTTAGTGTGAACCTTTATGAAATTGTATAAGAAAATACAAACACAATATGAATGTATATTTATGCTTCAGGCTCTGGATATATGAATGTGTTTGTGTGCATGTAATAACTATTAGCATAAAAAAAGATAAAATTATGTCTAAAGTGTTTCACAAGTTGCAATATAAATGCTGATATAAATTTCA
>CABHPQ010070338.1:0-22086 GCA_902168405.1 Peromyscus aztecus
CTCTCTCTCTCTCTCTCTCTCTCTCTCTCTCTCTCTCTCTCTCTCTGTTTTTCTGTCTGTACAGTTATTAATACCCTTGTGGGTCTATTCACTTGAACATGGGAAACCTATCACTGACCATTCTCAATAAAGAATGATTCTCTATCCCCGAGCATCTATCAAAGAACAAAAGAACGAATCTCTTCAGTGAGGGATGTGGATTGAAGAACATTCACCCCATTTATGTCAGGATTTGGGGTGGTTTGATTTGGTATGGGTCTTCTGCAGTTTATTTCAGCTGCTGTGTTCATGATTACAATATTCTTTTCATAATAAAGAGGTCAGCATTTCAAAGCACTCTTCCTTTCCCCTCAGCTCCTACATTCTTTCTGACTTTTTTTTTCATAATATTCTCCGAACCTTGGTAGGTATGGGGTTTATATAGATGTTCCACAAAGAACTGGACACTCTATCTCTTAATTTCATCACTTTGGCCATATATACACCACACCATTAACTGTTGTTCACTGCAAGAACAGCTTTGCAGATCAAAGTTGAAAACAGTCCACATCTATGGGTAGAACATAAATATATACAAGACAATCTGACATTTAGCATACAGAATGACCATTTAGCAAAATAACAATAGCAGCTCATACTGTGGAGCCTAGAACTTTCAAAGCCAGGAACTCCCATTTAATTATTTAACCCATAGCCTTTCTCATTCTTTGTTTCATTCTAGATGTCTTCTACTGTTCTTCTACTCATTGCTTTTATGTTTGCTTAGGTGGAATATTAGTCTTCTATATGGGCTTTTCATATGCCATTCTCTTTGGGTTAGTCCTGCCCTCCAATCCCTGATGTCCTCAAACTCCTATTCTACTTTCTGCTTAAGTCTTTCACCTGAGTGTTTCACCTCACTACTTTCAATTTTTTTCCTGTAAACTAAAATCCTCCCTTCTTTATCATGTCCTCCACCAAATGCCACTTCCTAGTTTCCTAGCTTCTACTTATCCACCAAAACAAAGAACTAAAGAAAAGATTTGAAGCTAAGATACACAGAAAGAGAGAGAATACAAACTTTGTATTTTCCTTGGCCTAGTAATGTCACACACTGTAATTATTTCTAGTTTAATTCATTTATCTATGAATTTCATGATTCCATTTTCTTATTTTGAAAAAGTTATTTTTTGAGAGCGTCATATATGAGCACTGCCGCTATATCATTGTAGCCACTCCTCCCAAACTCTTTCAATGAACCCTTCCTCCCAGATTCATTATCTTTAATTATTATTGTTACACATATATATATATTACCCCACCACTATCAAGGTTCTGAGAATATTATGAAAGAAGAGTCAGAAAGAATGTAAGAGCTGACAAGGGAAGAAGAGTGCTGTGAAATGCTGACTTCTGGATGTGAAAAAGATAATACAATTATAAACTCAGGAGTTGAGACAAACCCAGAAGCCCTGCACAAAACAAGCTACCCAAATCCTGACATAGATTGGGTAAATGATCTGTAAGCCCCACCCCCTAATGAGGATCTTTGGGCCATGATAAGCACTCAGGGATGGAAAATCATTCTGTATTGAAAATGGCCAGAGACAGGTTTCTCATATTCTACTGCACGGCCCCAAGAGGAGAGAAGAGAGAGAGAGAGAGAGAGAGAGAGAGAGAGAGAGAGAGAGAGAGATGCTATATGTCTATACATTATATCCATTCCTTTTTGTGTTGTTAATATGTATGTACATATGTCCAATGATGGCCACTTGGAATTTGAAAACTTTTGGAGGAGCTAATCTCTGGACTCTATCTCTCTCAGTAGCCATTAATCACTAGCACATCTTCATCTACCTATAAGTATGAAAATTTTTTTCCTTTCATTCTCCATTCGATCTGATTAATACAATATTGTGCACCTATTCTACATTTTCCTCATCCACTTATCTGTTGATAAATCAAGGTTGTTTTCTGTTCTTAGCAATTATGAACACACAAGTAATGAACAAGTTTCTCTATAGTAATATGATATAATGTCCAGTGATATATGACAAGTGCTATAACAGGGTCATATGACAGTCCTTTTTCTGTGTTTTTCTTTTTTTTTTATTAAGAAATTTTTATTACTAAGAAATGTTCTATTCATTTTACATACCAACCACAAATCCCCTTCTCCTCCCTCCTCCCACACCCCAGCCTCCCCCCTGCAAGCCATTCCCACCTCCTCCAAGGCAAGGTCTCCCACACCGAGTCAGCAGAGCCTGGTACATTCAATTGAGGCAGGTCCAAGCCCCTCCTCCCTGCACCAAGACTGTGCAAGGTGTCCCACCATAGGCTCTGGGCTCCAAAAAGCCAGCCAAAAAGCACCAGGGATAGATCATGATCCCACTGCCTGGGGACCTGTGATTTTCATTAGCTTGTATTTTAGAAATGTTCCGACTTATTTCTTAATTGCATAAACCTGTATAAACTCCCACCAATAATGATGAAAGAGTTTCTCCTTAAGACATTAGTGTCAACATCCATTGTCATTTGTATTCTCAGTGATGACATTCTGACTCAGATGAGATTTAATTTTCAAGTAGTTTTAATTTGCATTTACCTGATTCTGAAGGATCTTGAGAACATTTTCAAGTGTTTCCTAGTCATTTGAATTTTCTTTTGAGAAGTTTCTATTCAGTTCTATAGCCTATTATCATTTCTTTCCTTTTTGGCATGTTTTAATTATTTTTGAGATTGTAATTTAATTATGATGTTTCTTCCTTCTCTTTCCTCAAAATTTTTTCATGTATCCCTCCCCACTCTCCTTCAAATTCACGAACTAATTTTTCATTAATTGTCATTGCACACATACATGTGTTTATATATACATATAAATTCCTAAATATAATGTATTGATTAAATATAATATTATATGTATGCATGTTCTCAGGGCTGACTCTTTGTCTTGGGACAAGCAATTGGTGCTCTCTTCTCTGGGGAGGACCACAACTCCTGCTCCCAGCTTTACTCGGTTGTCTGTAGTTCTTTGTGTAGGCTTGAAGCCTCTTGGACTTCTCTTCCTCCAATTTGACATGTCCATAGTTATCATCCTGTTCAACTCATGTTTGGCAGTCATGTTCGTGAGACTTTACAGGTATAGTGTCTGTTGTTACTAGGAGATATAATCGCAAAGAAAAATCCCTGATATTCTAGTTTTCACAGTTTTTGTACTCTCTGTTCAGTTATACCCTCTGAGCCTTATATGTGGAAGTGTATTGTAGATGTATCCATTGAGATGGGGCTCAAACAACTGTGCATTTTGTTTTATTGTGGTTTCTGTAGTGGTATCCAACTGATGCAAAAAGTAGTTTTTTTGATGAGCAATGAATACTACACTTATTTGTGAATAGGACAGATGTTTATAGATTGTTATTAGGGATCATGCTGGTTTAGTCAATTGGTGGTTGTAGATTCTCATTCAACTGACTTTCCATGAGAGGCTTCGCTTTTTTGTAGGAGGGAGTATGGGGTGTGTTAGGGGAGTGTAGAGGTGGAAGGAGGGAAGAGGGGAACATATGATTGGTATGTAAAATGAATAAAAAAATTTCTTAAGGAAAAAATAACTATTCTTTCACTGGCAATGAATAGTTAGGTAGGTTTACAGTATATATGGATGTCTTTAAAAAGCCACAAAGAATCATACTATTAACAATTTTCCAAATATATAATCTATATAATTCAGTGTATAAATATGCATAAACAGTTTTAATGAACTTTTCTCACTTGGGCTGAAGGTGTTACTTCCTAGAGCCAAAGACCACTAAAAAAATCCCCAATATTAGGCATGAAAAACATTGTTTTGAGTTGTTGGCCAGGACTGACTAAGAACTCCCAAAACAGATAGCCTACTTTTTTTTGTTTTTTTTTTTTGTTTGTTTGTTTTTTGTTTTTCAAGACAGGGTTTCTTAGTGTAGCTTTGTGCCTTTCCCGGAACTCACTTGGTAGCCCAGGCTGGCCTTGAACTCACAGAGATCTGCCTGCCTTTGCTTCCCGAGTGCTGGGATTAAAGGCGTGCGCCACCACTGCCCCGCAATAGCCTACTTTCATTGTCCTTAATTACCCTCCAGCAACGGAAGATAAGTCTCTATTTCTGAATAAACAATGCACTTAAGAAACAGAGCACAGTGATCAATGAGATGGTACTAACTTGAATGCCATAAACCATTTTTAAATTGGGTTGCTTATTTAGTTAATGTTTAGGGTTACTTTTTAATTGAGTGCTTTTTACATCACTCTTTTGTCAGATTAATCGTGGATGAAAATTTTCTTCCATTCTATGGGCTGCCTATTCTTTCTTATCTCATTTTTCTTTTCTTTACAGAAGCTTTCTAGTTTCATGAGATCCTTTTGATGGGTGACTTGTTTCCTGTCATTGAAGTTCTTTCCCTTGTCTATAAGTTGAAACATGCCCCCCCATATTTTTCTTCAGGTGATTCAGAGTATCAGATTTTATGATGAAGTCTTGATCTATTTGAAAGTGAGTTTCAAGTACAGTGAGAAATAAAGGTGTAGTGTCCCTTTTCTACATGTTGAAATACATTTGTACAAGGATAGTTGATAAGGTTGTTGTCTTTTTCTTAACAATTTATATTTTTTGATACCTTTGTCAAAACTCATGAAACTGTATAGTACACACTTCTATCTGGGTCAATAATTTTGCTTCCTGTGTCTATTTTTGTGAGAATCCCATGCTGTGTTTATTACTATGTCTCTGTTATATAACTCGAAATTTGTTATGGCTATATCTCCCACAGTATTCTTTTTGTTCAAAAGTTTTTTTTTCACTATTCTTAGTTTTTTTTTTAAGTTTCCATATAAGTTTTGGGATAGATTTATCTATGTCTGTGAAAAATGGTGTTAGAATTATTTTTGAGATTACCTTGAATTTGTAGATTACCTTTGCTGGGAAAAACATTTACAAAATGTCAATTATCCAATCCATGAGTGTTAGAGGTCTTTACACCTTCTACTATCTTTCTCATTTTTTTCTTCGCTGTCTTAAATTTTTTACAGTAGAGATCTTTCATTTCCTGAGTAGAGTGATTCAGATCTAGGAATCATTTGTATGTTTTTAATTAGAAATGGGCAAGTTGAGTCACCATATATTTTTCTTACCTTTCCAATTCTGAGCTATTTAGTTCATAAGAAACTGACTTAGTAAGCAGGCAAAGCTGGAGGATAAATGTATGTGTGTGAATAAGTTTTAAGTATGGCAGTTACTGATCTTGCTAAAGTCAACATTAATAAAGTACTTGATAAAGTTCAATTGGAGGAGAGTATATACTTATATACAGCACAAATTTTCAGAAACTGGCAGAAAGAGATAGGAGAGTATACAGAGACAGGAACAAAGTAAAGAAAATCTCCAACTGGAAATATTTGACCAAGACAAAATTTCAACTCTAATAAACATGCTCTTTTGACGTAGCATATAACATCCTCTGTTTCTGAACGATTTTGTACATCTTTATCTTGATTATGCTCAATATTATGTTTTCCTTTTCCTCCATTAGACTTGGTTATGTTTTCAACCGACTTTTACTTAACTTCTGAAGAGGCACTTGTAATTAAACTCATGTTTTTGTCAGTAGTTGGTAACTATACCCAGTTACTTATTATCTGCTATCTCAAAAACAAACAATAAGAAAGAGGTCTACTATTCAGTTCATAACAGAAAGATGAAAAGCTATATTCCCATTTACTATCACAATGTTTATTAAAATTTCCTGCAAAGCCACTGATGTTCTAGATGTCCAAGATTTATGCAAGCATTGCAATGTATCTCCAAAAAAAATTTCATTTTAATTGGAATACAATTAATTTTTGAAATTAGTATGGAGAGTAACATTAGATACTCTCCTTCCTCTTGTGCAATTTCATCCAAAGGAACAAAATTTACAGCCAGATGAGGTACACATATCTGTAATCATGACATTTGGGAGGTGGATATCAAAAGTTTGAACTCCTTCTGTGTTACAATGTGAGTTTCAAGCCATCCTCAATTACTGTATGTGGTATCAGACTCTCTCCTAAAATACAAACTAAACTAATATTTGATATTATTGTTTTGCAATTTTATCTTCCTAATTCAAAATGGAGCTAGGAATTCATATATGTGCATATAGTGATGTTTACAATAATATAAATTACTTGAAGTGCCATGATTTGAATTTAAAATTCTGTAATAACTTTGAATAATATTTTGAATTGTCTTTTTTCAATTAGCCAATTAATATCTGGCTCTCCTCTAGGAAGTTACATAAGCATATCATTATAGTACCATATTTGTTCATTTTGTACTTAGTGTTTCTGTTTCAGTCCCTGTCTCAGTGATTTTGTTGTGCTTATTCCATTTGGAAAACTTTATCATGTTTCTAAATAAAAATATATACATTACCCTAATCTAATTAAAAATTATAATTTTATTTCAATTGTGTATATGTTTTATTTGGAAGTCTTGATAGTCAGAAATTGCAGTCTATCATGGCCTGGCAGCTCTCCCCAAAGCTCAGCAACGTGAAGGACTCTCTCCCCAGCCAGATTTCCTGCTCTCTACCTTCCCTTATCTGGAGAATGTCTTTAAGCCCAGAGGACTAACCTTATGTGAAAGTTGTCTCTAAGTCTGGATGCCTGATTTATCTCTAGCATGACCCTTGGCACAGTTTCCTGCTAGAAGCCTTTCCCTACTGCACTTAAATTAACTAAGCTTTATACTAGGAACTTCACTATAGAACCCTACTGTCACATACAAACTTATGACAGGAGCATGTCACTTAATGAAAATTAGGGGTTGTAACCAGGCTTTTCAATCCTATATATTTCCTATACTCTGGAATAAGGATCAGCTGATTCACTAAAGCAGTATCCCAGAGGGCTGTCTTCATCGTATCCATAGACATTTGAATCCTGTTCTCCATGTATACTCCCTCCAACCTCATGGACCAATGGGCAAATTATCCTAAGGAAGATGGAGAACCACAATTTTTCTGGGGTGGTCTCTCACTAGACTAGAATGCATGGTGTTTATCCAGCCTTATGAGTTCAGGGACTATAGCCATGATCAATTAAATCTGGTGATTATTTTCACCTTAAATGAACAAAAAAGACCTATAAGTTTTAAAACAGTATTACTATTGAAGTGGGCATGAAATCAGTGATCAATTTCTTATAATTAGATACTGTGTTCTAGGTGTTATACTATATGTGAATATACATAACAAATGTGTTTTAACTTAAATTGTCTTAAAAATAGCGTTATATGATAGATATCAGTGATATCCACACTATATAAATGATAACTTAAAGCATGGGGAGATGATTATAAGTTCAAAAATAGATTTTATGTGATTAAACAAGAATTAACATATTCTTATTCAGAACTACAGACATAGGTCAAAATACCAGTGAAAAAGAAAGAAACTACAATTAAAAACATAGGTAAGATCAGTCATTGGTTGGCCACTCCCACAATTTCTATGACACTTTAGCCCAGCACATCTTGTAGGGAGGGAAAATTGTAAGTCAAAGCTTTTATGGCTGAGTTGGTGTCCTAATCCCTCTACTGGATATCTTGCCTGGTTACAACAGATGACCAATTCAGGAACTGTATTCTCCATTCCTAGGAGTGTTAGATAGTGTCACCCATATAGATTCTTGGGAACTTCCATTTCACCAGGTTACTAGCATATCCCTGAGATGTGCCCCAATTCTAGTTTTCTCTCCCAGTACTCTCTCCCTCCATCCATCTCCCACTTGATCCCTTCTATTACCATCCACACCCCTGACCCCATACAACCACTGCACCTGCAATGTTTATTCTATTCCCCCTTCCCATGGAGGTTCATGCATCCCTCCTTGAGCTCTCTTTGTTACTTAGCTTCATAGGTCTGGGAATTGCAGCATGGTTATTCTTTACTCTATAGCTTATATCCACTTATAAGTGAGTATATACCACATTTCTCTGTCTGGTTCTGGGTTATCTCATTCAGGATATTTTTTTATCTAGTTCTATCTACTTCCCTGCAAATTTAATAACATTATTTTTAACAGCTGTATAATACTCCATTGTGTAAATATGCCACATTGTCTTTATCCATTCTTCATTTGGTGGATATCTAGGTTATTTTCAATTTCTTGCTATTATGAAAAAAGCTGCTATGAACATAGTTAAGCAACTGTCCTTGTAGTAAGGTATAGTGTGCCTTGGGTGCCCAGGAGTGGCATAGCTGGGTCTTGAGGTAGATTGATTCTCAAGTTCCTGAAAAATTAGCATATTGTTTTCCAAAGTGGCTGTACACATCTGCACTCTCACCAGTAATGGAGGAGTGTTTCCCTTGTTCCACATCCTTGCCAGCATTAATTGTCCCTTGAGTTTTTGAGATTTGCTGTTCTGACAGGTATAAGATTGAATCTCAGAGTTATTTTGATTTGAATTTCCCTACTGGCTATGGATGTTGAACATTTTTTTTAATGTTTCTCACCCACTTGAAATTCCGCTTTTGAGAATTCTCCATTTAGATCTGTATCTTATTTTTAATTGGATTATTTGGTTTATTAATGTGTAGTTTCTTAGTGCCTATGCTACTGGTGTTCTTTTCAGGAAGTTGTCTCCTATGCCAGTATATCCAATGCTATTTCTCACTATCTCTTCTTTTAGGTTCAGTCTATAGGTTTTATGATGAGGTCTTTGATCCACTTGACATTGAGATTTGTATAGGGTTATAGCTATGAATCCAGCATTAGACCTGACCCATACTGTTATAAGGAGCCCACCTCTGACACTTCCTGGGTGGGGGCAGGTAGTACTGAGAGAATGGACAGCCCAGAGACATAGGATAGAGCTAAACATGACTGGCAAAAAAAATCAATGAAATTGATTCCTGATGATATTCTGGTATTCTCATACATCTGTGCCTACCTAGTCCAATTGTCATCAGAGAAGCTTCATCTAGCAACCAAAGTAAACAGATGCAGAGATCCACAGCCAAACATTAGGCAGAACTCAAGGAAGCCCATGGAAGAGGGGGAGAAAGGAGTGTAGGAACCATAGCGGTCATGAACACCACAAGAATAACCCACAGAATCAACTAACTTGGACTCATAGGGGCCAACAGAGACAGAATCAACCACCAGAGAGCCTGCATGGGAGTGATCTCAACCTTCTGCACATATGTTACAGTTATATAGCTTGGTCTTCTTGTAGGTTTCCAAAAAATGGGAGCAGGGGTGTTTCTTACCCTTGTGCCTGTCTTTTGGACACTATTCCTCATACTGGGATTCATTGTCCAGCCTATATATCAGAGCAGTGCCTAGTCTCATTGCACCTTTATATATAATGGTTGCTTGATATCCATGGGAGGTTTGTCCTTTTCTAGAGAGAAACAGAGGAGGAGTGGGTGGGAGAGGTAGAGAAGAAGTGGGGGGAGGAACTAGGAGGAGAGGAGATATCTGAAACTGGTTGGAGAGCAAAAAAATAATAAAAATAAAGATCAAAATGCATTGAATACATGTATGAGAATTTTGGTAGAATAAATATTAAAAACAAACATAGGTAGAAAGACAGAGTATATTCATACATAGTGGCATTGTCTCCAATACCAACACTTGGGACTCGAGATCAGAGTATCACAAGTGAAGTGTTCCTTAGCATATGAAGCACACTACAGGGCAGACCCAATGCACAAAAGTAGTTGTACAATAAATATGTAATTCTCTGGGGATATTTTATAGGCTTTGTTTTTGCTTTATTTTGTCACATTGATTGTTTTGTTGGTTTTGAATTTTGTTTCTTGTGTTTTTATTGTTATTTGAGGAAGAATATAAAATTTATTGGGTAGAGGGGATATGGTTGCAGTTGGAAGAGGGGAAATTATGATTAAAATATATTGTATGTAAAATATTTAGATAAAAAAGATTAGTTTAAATCAAAGAACAACAAATAGATAAACTGATATATTTTTCCATATCAGAAATGACAAATGCATCATACACAGCGATTTATTGCTCATTTTTATCCTTAACAGTCTTTCTATGGAAATAATATCCCAGATTCTTTTACTGAAAGTATTTATTACAGAAATCAAATTTAAGGGCTTATGTAAATTTTACAAAGCTAGCCTAAAATCCAAGAAAATTATGGAATCAGAAGTATAATAATATGGGTAAGCAAGGATCTTCACAGACAAAGTTTTGCCTTTGTGGTGATAAACAGAAATATAGAGATAGAAATAAGAGAGACAAGTACAGGTTTCCAGATAAAAATACACTGTGTTTGAAAACAATAAAGGAAGGGGGAGATTGAAGGATGAAAGTGGAAGGAAAGGAAGCAGGAGAAGAATTCATAAACTGAAAAAAGAGAAAAGAAGGGAAAAAAGAGAAAAAAAGCAAATGAGATGACACACATAGAGAGCTGTAAAAATATAAAAGGAAATTAAACTGTGTTGCTTTCTCTTATGTCCTTCTGAAGGATATTCTTAGTGCTTTCATCTATCACAGTGGTATAGCAAACATGACACATACACAGATACAGTAATTCAATTAGGATTGGATTCATATTATAAGGACAAACATTACACTCATCTTTGATCTCAAGAAGTAAGTCAAGACATTTTTGGTCCATAGACATATCACCAAGGGACCAAAGAGATCTTGAGATAACCCATAACAGAATCCACAGCAAAAAAAAAATGGTTGTGTTAATTAAAATGAAACAGATACAATGAATAAAGTTGAGCTGTATAAGTGTGTCATCCTTAAACATGTGAAAAATCATCATAAGAAGGAGAAGGAGGAGGAGGAGAAGGAGAAGGTATAGGGCATGAACAATGAGAACAGAAAAGAAATTCCAACAATCTGGAATTTACTCTTAAGGAACTAATGGGCAATAAGATGATTAATGCATACAATACTAAAGTTTGTGAAAAAATATAAATCAAGTTGAATTTATTAAAATATGCTGTGAAAAGAGCTGTTCTTTGATATTTGATGCTTTACTTTTTGTCTTTAGTCATAGAAAAAAACATTTTTTCATTGCAGTTTTTCATCCAAATTTTAAGAGGTGTAGGCAATGATCACTGTTATTATTTAGTCATAAATGTGAATTTTCACTGTTACTAAGGAATGATTGGTGACATTTTCATAAGTAAGGTATGCTCTGTAAGTGCATTTTGATTTGAGAATTGAAGAGATGTTATTCATGGAGTTATTAAAATTTGAGGCCTGAAATGTGGAAAATATTTGTAACATAACAGAAACAAGGAAGCTGGCAATGGACGACCTAGGGCTACCCTACCATGAATTGGATATTTGCAAGATTTGTTGAGGAAATAAAAATTAGAGCCAATGGAGGAATTGTATATGCCTATGGGGCTCATGAAGTAGTAATTTCTAGAGTATTTTGCCAAGAGCTCATGAAGTTAATCTATCATCAATTTTTTTTTATCCTCCTGTGACCCAAGCACATTATACCAAGTATATGGTTGTACCTACAAATTTGAAAAGGACTCAGCCTTAGTTGGAAATTATAACTTTATAACTTCTTATTTTTTATCTTTCTTGAATAATGTTAAATTCAAGACAAGTGAGATATTTTATAATATGAATAATGTGAGGACTGAAAAGTTGGCTCAGCAGTTGAGAATACTTCTTGCCCATATAGGGGAACCACAGTCTTGATCCTAGTACTTATTTTAGGCAGCTCACTACAAACTGTGATTCCATCTTCAGGAAACTCTAACACTCTATTGTCACACTCACTTGAACATACTCACATGAAAATCCACATAATTAAAAAAAATAAAACTTCAATAGTTTGTAAATTGTCAGTATTACTTTGTGGTATTTTGAGAACTTATTCTTTTCTTTTTAACTTTTTATTGATTTGTTGTGGATTATACATCATGCATCCTGTTCCCACTCATCTCCCTATCCCCTCACCTCTGTCCTCTACTCTTGTGACCTTACCCCAAAACAAACAAATTTAAAAGTAAAGCCTAAAAACAAAACAAAATAAGAAAGAAAACTTGGGCATGGAAGCTGTAGTGTCTACTGAGTTATACAGTCCATGTGTCTTTACTTGTAAACATTCTTTGAAATGGATCATTTGTCTGGCTTAAGGCCTCTGGCTTCTCTTTCTCTATCGAAAATGGGCCCTCATAGGCATTCCTCCAGGATATTCTGTTGTTGTTCTGGGTCATAGGTATCCTGTCACTTTGGATGTGCAGATCAGGCCCCTTCACACAGTCCAGCAGTTCACAGATGAGGTGGATGTTGGGATGGGTTAACTCACAGCCCCGGTTCTGGGACTGGGTGGTAGCTGTGTTGGTCAGACCACCAACTTTCCTTTGTCATCACTACCAGGGTGATCTCTCCAATACTGCCCCAGCTTGCTCACTCAGTGCAGCAGGTAGCAATGAGTAGGGCCAGTTCTCGTGCTCTCACACTCTCTAGACAGGCTCCCCTGTGTTCCCACCAAGAGGGTGAGCTCAACTGTGCTGCCCAGGAGAGGTGCAGTACCGACTCTCGACTCTCCCACTTGCATGAACTAGAGCCAGCTCTCCTACCCTCACAGGTGGCAAGGAGTGGGGACGAGAGGACTTTTCCTCTACCTTGCCCCACCATATGGCAAATGAGGGATGGGGCCACATTCCCAATGCACTTTCATGGAGCCAGATCACCTGTGCCCCAGTCAACAGTGTCAAATCTACTGTGCTGCCTGGGTGAGGTGCAGGGTCCGCTTTTCTGAGTGCTGCACTCAGTGAGGGACAGGGTCAGCTCTCTCACTCTCGTGCCCACGGGCCCTGCTTTCCCTGCCTTCCATAAGTGGTGAGGGATAAGGGGCTTAGGGCCAAGAGCTATCTTTTCCTCTTCCATGCCACCGCATGACAGTGGGGCTACTTATCTTACTCTCACACTTTCAGGGCCAGCTCACCTGTACCCACCACATGAAGTCCAACTCGACTGTGCAGCTCAGGGGAGGTACAGGGACCACTCTCCCAAATGTTGCCGTTGGTGAGGTGTAGGGCTAACTCTTTGCAACCCTATTCTCACTGTTTTCCATGGAAACAGAAGCCAAGGATCTCACCACATACCTCGCATACGGCAGGGCCACGGACCTAGAAGGACTCAGCAGGACCACATAACCAGACATGGGTCTCAGCAGCAGTCCTGAGTGGCAGTGCAGTTCTCTTGGATTAGCATGGACTCATGGTCCCAGGTTGCAACACAGTCACTACAGTCCTCTTAGATCAGAGTGCCCCCTGTAGTGGCACATTCCTCAGAAACAGACCTACTTACAGTCAGTGGTCCAGATTCTGCACATCCATAGGGACCTTGTTAGTAACAGGAGCCACAGACATCAACACAGACTTACCACCTCCCCACCTGTATCAGGGCCACAGACAAAGACATAGCCCTTGTCAGCAGCCCAGTGTGGTGATATATTGTGTCCCCCAATATATTGTGTATGCTAATAAAACTTATCTGGGGTCAGAGAACAGCCACTAGATTAGATATAGGGGCTAGACAGTGATGGCACACACCCTTAATCCTAGCATTCTGGAGGCAGAGATCCATCCCTATCTCTGTGAGTTCAAGGCCACACTGGAAAGAGATCCAGGCATGGTGGCATATACCTTTAATCCCAGAATTTGAGATCTTATGTCCTTGCTTGGGAAAGACACACGCCTTTAATCCCAGGAAGTGATGGCAGGAAGCAGAAAGGTATATAAGGTGTGAGGACCAGGAACTAGAAGCTTTTAAGCTTTTAGGTTTTTTTTTCATTTTTTTATTTCATAATTAATTTAACTTTACATATCAGTCACGGATTCCCCTGTCCTCCCTCCTCTCACCCCCCAGCCTTCCCCCCCCAATTCTCCCCCCATTCCCACTTCCTTCAAGGCAAGTTCTCCCCTGGGGATTCAGCTCAGCCTGGTAGATTCATTTGAGGGAGGTACAGTCCCCTCCTCCCTACACCAAGGCTGAGCAAAATATCTCAGCATAGGCCCTAGGTTCCAGAAAGCCAGCTCATGCACTAAAGACAGGTCTTGGTCCCACTGTCTGGGGGCCTCCTAAATAGTTCAAGCTAATCGACTGCCTCACTTATCCAGAGGGCTGGATCCAGTTCCATAGGTGTTCCTTACCTATTGGTTCATAGTTCATGTGTTTCCACTAGTTTGGCTGTTTGTCCCTGTGCTTTTTCCAATCATGGTCTCAACAATTCTTGCTCATACAATCCCTCCTCTCTCTTGCCAATTGGACGCCCGGAACTCCACCTGGGGCTTGGATGTGGATCTCTGCATCTGCTTCCATCAGTCACTGGATGACAGTTCTATCATGACAGTTAGGGTGTTCAGCCATCAGATCACCAGAGTAGGTCAGCTCGGGCTTTCTCTCGACCATTGCCAGTAGTCTATTGTGGAGGTATCTTTGTGGATTTCTGGGGAAGCTTTTAGGCTTTTAGCAGCAGTTCAGCTGAGAGCCATTTAGGTGAGGAATCAGAAGAAACAAGATCAGCTGAGGAGTTGGCAAGGTTAGGTTGGCTGTGGCTTGTTCTGTTTCTCTGATAATTCAGAATTTACCCTAATATCTGGCTCTGGGTTTTTTATTATTAAGATCGTTTAGCAATTCGTCTTACAGCCCAGGCCAGACATCACCATGGACCAGACCTGGTGGGACAAGCCAACTCCATCAGCCTGTTCCTTGTCTTCCTCATGTCTCCAGATCCACTTCTCTCCCCAAAGCATGAATCATTTTTCAATTGGAGTTGAGTGCTTATAGAAATATGGGGTGCTTTTTATATTGTTGTTATCTTCTCTAAGAATACATAGAGCCTAAGGTTAATAAATCTTCAAAATATTGAATATCAGAATGTCCTAAAGAAAGTTTCTGAGTTCAACTCAAGACTGACATGTATGAAAGGATATAGAAGAGACAAAAATCAAGAATAAAGAGCCCAAATCCGAACCCAGAATTTTAGTTAGGGTTACTATGGCTGTGATGAAATATCATGACCAAAATCATGTTAGGGAGGAAAGGCTTTACTTTGTCTTATGATTATACATCGTTGTTCTTCATTGAAGGAATTTAGGGCAGAAATTCAAGCTGGAGGCAGGAGTTCATGCTGAGGCCATGGATGGATGCTACTTACTGGCATTGTCATTGTGGCTTGTTCACTCTCTTTATTATAGAACCCAGGATGCTCAGCCCATGAGTGGACCCACCCACAGTGAACTGAGCCCTCCACAATAATCAATAATTTAAATATGCCCTACAGGCTTGACTACAGCCTAATGTTATGAAGCCATTTTCTCAATTGAATTGCCCCCTTCTCTGATGACTGTAGCTTTTATCAAATTGTTTTAAAACTAGCTAGCACACCAATGTTTATGTACTTATGTCCTTTTAATTAAAATAGAATTATATTACTTTCCATCGTCACTTTCCTTCCTCTATCTCCTCCCAGCTACGCTCCCTTGGACCTATCCCATACATCACCATTCTCAAGATATAACCTTCTTTTTTTACACTATTATTGTTAACACAAAATTTACATACATATATACATGCATATATATGTATATATGCAAATTGCTGAGTCCATTTTCAGTGTTTGAGTGTATAGGGATTTTGGGACTACCAATTTACAATGGACAACCAATGAGAGGCCTCATAATAGGGAGAGGCTAGTTCTCCTTTTCCTAGTAGTGATTAGTTGCCCATAGTTTCTTTTTTTAAAGTTTACAATTATTTTTATTGATTTATTTATTTACATGTGTATGTGTGTAGGGAATCGAGGGCCACAGCCCATGTGTGAGGTCAAAGGACAGCATGTGGGACTCAGTTCTGCCCTTCTACAGTGTACATTCCAGCAACTGAACTCACATGATCAGGCTTGGTGACAAGCACCTTTACCCACCAAGCCATTTCACCGCCTGATTTCTATAGCTATTTTACTTACACGTTCATAAAAACTTGCCCTCTGTTTATTTCTCAGGTTTTGGCATTTTGTACAGCGCTGTTTTGTTTTGGTTTTGTTTTGGTGGTTGTTTTTGCTTTATAAGAACACAACATGTGATCAACTCTTATAACAAAATGTTTAGTGTGTACACAACAGTGTGCAGCAGACCTCTAGAGTCTATTCATTGTGATGGACTGAAACTATGATTACTAACTGCCCATTTGTCCTTTACCCAGTCGCTGTTAACCTTTGACTCTATGAATTTGATTATTTATTTATTTATTTATTTATTTATTTATTTTTTCTATTATCAGCTTGATACAGTATAAATTCTTATCCTAATAGTGAATTGTTTCATTGAGGCTGGAAACAGCCTAGATGCCTATCAACTGAAGAATGGATTAAGAAAATGTGGTACATATACACAATGGAGTACTACGCAGCAGAGAAAAACAATGACAGCATGAAATTTACAGGCAAATGGATGGAACTAGAAAATATCATTCTGAGTGAGGTAACCCAAACCCAGAAGGACAAATATGGTATGTACTCACTCATAAGTGGATACTAGATATAAAGCAAAGAACAATCAGACTGTAACCCACAGAACCAGAGAGGCTATATAGCAGGGGGGACCCTAGGATGACTGTGGCTTATAATAAGTTTTGGTTTTACTCAATTACTGGACAAGCCCATAGTTCTTTATCTAGGGATGAGACCCCATACAAATTTCTCCTTTCCCATTAACATGCCCACTATAATTATCATTGTTCTGGTCCTAGTCATGCAGCCATTTCTTGAACAGATCAAGTAATATCAGACTTCCTGGTATTCTTCAATCTTTTCACTCCCTCTTTGATGATTTTGCATGAGCCATCAATGTAGGAACTGAGTTGTGTATATATCGATTGTGTCCAGTTGTGATTGTCTGTGATGGAATCCATACTGTAAAGAGAAATATCTTTGATGAGATGTGATAAGCAATTATCTGTGGGTATAGGTAAAATTTAGAATGTAGAAAGGAATTATGCTGGTCTAGTAAAGTGGCAATAATATATTATTTTCTAAGATTCGTGACCTCACTAGCCCTTGACCAAAGAATAGAGGATATGCAAAGCAAAGATTTACTGGTTAGTGAGTTCCATAATCCAACAGAGATAGCTATAATCTCATCATTATTTCCACTAAAGTTCGAGACAGTGGAGAGAATTGGAGTGCAAAGACTTCCTTATTTTCCCAATCAGCATGATGTCATCATTATAGAAATAGGTTTACTGTTCTTCAGGATATCAAGATCTTCCAGATCTCCAGAGAGTAAAGTATCCCAGAGTGTCAAAAATAACATGGTTCTCAGATGAAGCTCTACATGTATATTTCTTACCTCTTCCATGTGTTAGCAAACTTGTTTTAGCTTCTTTCTTAATTGAAGCATGCACGAGGGCTACCCACAATTGTGAATTTTACAATTTTCTGAGGACAGAAAGTGTCTCATTGTGAATTATCATTTTTATTCAACACCATAGCCAGGAGTAAGGTCACTGGTGTCTTTTTTGTCTCTGTTTACTGTGCAAATTGATACCAAAGAAACCAGCAAACCTTTGCATGTTAATATGTTTTAGAAACTATCATGTTACCAATATTCCTTAGCACATATGAGGACTTAGTATGAATTACCACCGATTTCATCTACAGATACTTGAACCAAGAGGGTCCACTGTTGCTTAGACTTTTGTATGAACTTCATTTAATGGTCCACATATGTTTACTTTTAAAAAGATATTATAAAGCTTCAAATAATTTGATGACATTACCAAAAAGAATTTCAGTATTGTTTGGATAAAATTTGTCCTACAATATTTAATGTGTTCCAATCTTGTTCCCCAGCTTAACAGTATGTCAGCATTAAGACAAGGAAAAAAATTTAAGGGGTTGAGGTGGAGTTAGAAGTCATCTGTCATTAAGGATGCTGCCCTGGGAAGAGATTTTGTTAGTTCTGTTGGGATTAGAGTTATTTCCTACAGTAGTGAGTTGACTCAGAAAAACCCCCAGGCTTAAACATACACAAAGAGCTATAGGAAAATGAAGAATGCTGAAAAAGGAAAGAATGGTGTTTCACCAGGAAGAGCACACAAATGTGTTATCAATTGCCAAGTAGTTGGCTCTGAATAATATATACAAGTGGCATTGTACAGACTAAGCTGGATATATTTAGTAACTTTTATCTTTAGGAATTAATTTTTTCAACTAATGAAAAAAAGAAGACATGAATTTGACAGCAAGATGAAAGAATACATGGATGGGATTGAAGAGAGGAAAGAGGAGGGGAAATTTTATAATTATGTTATAATATTAAATATAAAAAACACCAGAACTAATTTCTTTCTTCACTGCAGTTTCTTATATTACATGCACTGTTCTAATGAGGGTGTCCACCATGAGGTTTTCAGCATGGACTAAATCAATAAGGATGTCCAATCTTCTATTTTCAAACTCCGAAAGTGGGAGTTAATTCCCCATTCCTTATAAAATGCCCAACACAGATGATTTGTTGCCACAATGGAAAACTAGCCAATATAGACTTCAAAACTCTTCAAATATGAAGGTTTTCTCTTTCTCCTGTGTAAAGTAACCCAAATAAATTTTTGTGGGTTATTTTGTAGAATATGAAATGCATATACTTAAGATATACTATATATGATGCTTTAGGATTTTTCCTCATATTGATCTGGTTGATTCTCAAGTTTTCTCTCCTTTCGTCTGCAAACATGATCAGTTACTGAAATTACACAGACATTAATACTGGAGTTACTACCCTAAGATCAGTTAATCCTCTCAAAAATTTCTTCACATCTAACAGTCATGGTAGTAACTGTGCCCTATTGTATGCTCATGTTAATAACCATGTAGTAATACCTATTGTCTAGTGCCAGGAAAAATAAAATCTACTCTTTACCTTTGCTCCTTCAGTTCCTCACCTACGAAATCCCCATAGTTTCCTAAAAACTATGTAATTTAACCTTTTAATAGCTCAATAATATTTCACTCTGAATATATACAATATTTTCATTTTTTTTAGTTGATGGACACTGAGGTTGTTTCTATTTGCTGATTCTTGAGGATAATAAAGGAATGAACATCAGTGAGCAAGTGTCTCTGTAGCAGGATATAGAGTTCTTTGGAAACATGCATGGGGTGGTATAGTTAAATCATATACAAGATACATTTTTTAGCATTTTTTGGAACATCCACAATGATTGAACTAGTTCAAACTCCCAGTAACAGTAAATGATCATTCAACCCCCTCCCCCACATCTACATCAACATTTGTTATAATTTGTTTCTTTAATCTTAGCAATTTTGTCTGGGGTAGGCTGAACTTACACAGTAATTGTAATTTATATTTCCTTAATGGCAAAGAATGTTGAGTCGTTTTCAAAATACTTGTCAGTCATTTGTATTTCTTCCTTTCAGAATACTCAATTTAGTTCCATTACTAAATGTTTAAAATGTTTTAACATGATATTTAGTTTTTTAACTATTTTTATATTCTAGATACTAACCATCTGTCAGATGTAGCTGGTAAAGATATTTTTTCCTATTCTGCAAGCCACATCTTCATCAAAATGATGGTACCCTTTGTAGTACAAAACCATCTTAGTTTTGTGCAGTCTAGTTTGTCAATTGTTAAAACCTGCATCACTGTGGTTCTTTTCCTAAAATCCTTTCCTGTTTGTATAGTAATATAACTATACAAGTTAAAATACCTAAATTCGCCCAGATTCTTCCCTGATTCATGGTATTGGTTATTATGTTGAGGTCCGTAAGCTATTTGGAGTTGATAGAAATAGTAATTAAAAGTCTCCCAACCCAAGAATCCAAGGTCTAGATGGATTCAGTACAGAATTCCAAGAGACTATGAAAGAAGAAATAATATCAATACTACTCAAATTATTATGAAAACAGAAAGAGAGAATATTTTCATATTGTCATGGAGTCTCATTACCCTGGTAGCAAAACTAGATAAAGACTTTCACAAAGAAAGAGAATTATAGGCCTATGCCCTAACAAATATAGACAGAAAAAAACTCAGTAAAATACTTGCAAATGGTATTCAAGAAGAAATACTAAAGATCATCCAAAATGATAAATTTTTCTTCATGTCAGACATGCATATATGCTTCAACATATATAAATAAAGCAATGTAGTCTACTACATGAACAGACTCCAGGACAGAAATAACATGATTGTGTCATTATATGATGAAAGTACCTTTCAACAAATCCAGCATCCCTTGATGATAAAAGTCCTTCAGAATGAAAACATACAGGTGAGATACTGAATAAAGACAATATATAAAAAGTACATAGCAAAAATCACACTAAATGGAGAAAAACTCAAGCATTTCCACTAAAATCAGGAAAAAAGACAAGAATAACAACACTCTCCATACCTATTCAATGTGTTGATTGAAGTCTTAGGTAGAGAAATAAGACAATGGAAAAAGAAAAAATGAATATTAATAGAAAAGTAAGAAATCAAAGTGTCCTTATCTATAAATTATATGATTCTGTTCATAAAAGAACATAAAGACTCCACCAGAAAACACCTATAGCTGATACATGCATTCATTAATGTATTAGGAAACACAATTAACATGGAAGTATTGGAGTAGTCCTCCTTCAGAAAATGAAGCAAAGATAATGAAATAAAAAAAAACACTACCAGTCGTAACAGCTTTGAAAATATTTACTTTGAATAAATCTGACAACAAAAGTGGAAGACTTGTGCAATGAAAACTAAGAAACTGAAGAAAGTAATTGAAGAAGAGACTAGATGGAAAGAATGTCCATTTTTATGAATTAGTAGGGTTTACAATGTGAAAATGGCCACCCTACCAAAAGCAATCTACAAATTCAATGAAATACCCATAAAATTACAATGTAGTTCTTAAAAGAAAGTGAAAAAAATAATCGAAACATTCATTACTAACAAAGACCTAGGATAGCCAAACAAGACTGAACATCCAAAATACTAGGGTAAGTACCATCATTCCTTATTTCAAGTTATATTACAAAGCAACAACAATTAAAACAAGCTTAAAACACATACATTAATCGATGTAATACAATTGAAGATACAGTTATAAGCTCTCACATACAAATCCATCTCATTTTTGACAAAGGGGCTGAATATATATTGGGAGAAATCAATGGTGATGATGGAATAACTGGATACCTACATAGAAAAGAATGATTCTAGATCCACATATCTCACTCTATATAAGCCTCCAAATGGACTGAGGACCTCAGCATAAGATCTGAACCAAGTAGTGATTATTAGATACTAAAATATGCAACTCCAAGCCACAAATATGGTTTCTAGGGTTTCTGAACATTCTAACTTCTAAATTATAAATCTTCATAGTGGTCTCTTCAAGTCTATGTGCAATAGGCTTAGCAACAGGTTTTACTAACAATGATCTAATCATTGAAATATTATAGATTCTTTTTTTTTTATAATTTATTTTATTTTATTTTACAACATAATTCAACTTTACATATCAGTCATAGGTTCCCCCGTTCTCCCTCCTCCCGCCTCGTCCTCCTCCCCCCCTCCCACCCCGTCCCCCTGCCCACCCCCATTTCCATCTCCTCCGAGGCAAAGACTCCCCCAAGGATTGAGATCAACCTGGTGGACTCAGCCCAGGCAGGCCTAGTACCCTCCTCCCAGGCTGAGCCAAGGGTCTCTACCAAGCCCCAGGTTTCAAACAGCCAACTCATGCACTGAGCACAGGATCCGGCCCAACCGCCTGTATGCCTCCCAGACAGATCAAGCCAATCAACTGTCTCACCCATTCCGAGGGCCTGATCCAGTTGGGGGCCCCTCAGCCATTGGTTCACAGTTCATGTGTTTCCATTAGTCTGGCCACTTGTCTCTGTATTCCATCCATCTCCGGTCCCAACAACTCCCGCTCACACAAACCCTTCTCCTTCTTGCCAACTGGACTCCTGGAGCTCCACCCAGGGCCCGACCGTGGATATCTGCATCCAGCTCCCTCAGTCACTGGATGGGGCCTCTAGCACGACAATCAGGGTGTTTGGCCATC